>QZWT01000063.1:0-40406 GCA_004114315.1 Cochlonema odontosperma | reverse complement strand
TGCATCATTAGCCAAAATAGGTCACTTCCTCTTCTTTCTCTCCATTTGGAGTATATCCCTTTCCAAAAGGACGCCCCTGTTCTGCCTCCTCCGCTGGATAGCACTACCTGTTGTAGTAGCGTTTCGCGGGTGTCTGCTGTGTGGGTGCGTGCGGCGATGTGTGCTTGATAAATATGCTTTGGCGTGGTCTCGTGCAGTGGTATTTGCTCGATACTTCTGGGGAGGCGGAACCCCACGGCTCTAAGCGCCACCGGGATGCTCGAACTGTTGTCATCCAGCGATAGCCACACACCGAGGATGTCCACGATGGTGGCTACCGCTTGCTCTCTGGCCTGCTGGTGTGTCTCTGAGAAGTTGCCGTCCGGGGGGCGCCATGCATGTCTGTCGGCGTCCCACAGGTCGCCGATTGACCAGGGGGCCGGTTTCATGCGTAGCGCCCGGAAGCCAGGCCGCCCTAAAGGTATTTTGACTAACTCGTTTTTCCACAATGGTTGTTCAAGAGCTTCATCAAATGTTGTTGGGTCGCGGATGCAACCGCCCAGCTTTCTCCACGCTTGAACAACTTCGAGCCATGGTTGCGGTAGCGTGATGTGCTTGAGTGTGACTTTTTGTGTGAATGGGTCCACTCGGACTTTTTCACCGTTTTTTTCGCAGAATGCTGTCCGTAGCCGGCATTCCAGCATACGCTGCCATACACCATCCGGGTGCTTTAGGTACCTCTTTACCCAGTCAAGGCTGCGGCTAAGAAACCACAGATGTAGGTCTGGCACTGCCAAGCCGCCCTCTGCTACCGGGCGTTCGCAGATGGCTCTGTTCACGAGCCCGCGGCTCTTTCCTTTCCACAGTAAGCGCCACATCATTTGCTCCAGGTTTTTGATGTCGCTGCTTCGCATGGGTACCAGTGCTGCCACATACATTATCTTGGAGAGTACCAGAGACTTGAACACAGCGAGCCGGGTGTGGAGTGAGAGGTTCTTGCGAGACAAGTTCTCCACCAGTCGCCCCAATTCCAGCAGCTTGTCCGGCCAGACGCTAGAGGCAAGAGCGATGCCAGTAGAGGTGAGGGGGAAGCCGAGGTGGCGGTTCGTGTTCTGAGTGGCGATGGTGAAGGGTAGGCCTGCTGTGGGTGCGTTCCCCACCGAGATCACTAACGACTTAGACAGATTGACTTTGGCGTTGCTGGCCGCTTCGTACGTTTGCAATACGGTCACCAGGGCTGCTGGGTCCGCGTCGATGTCAAGCAGAACCGCGGTGTCGTCCGCGTACTGGACAACATTCACTGGCCCTTCACTAGGGCTGTGTGTGATCCCGGGTAACGAGCCATTTTTACTGATGGCCATGGCCAGTGGTGTTGCTGCTAGGATAAACAGAGGGCAGCTTAGGGCATCGCCCTGCCTTACCCCGCGGCGTATGCGAACCGGCTCCGAGGTGTGTCCGTTCACCATAAGCGCTGAGGTTGCGTTCTTGTATAGGTTGGTGATCCATTGTCGAAAACGCAAGCCCACGTTCATGTGGTGCATAACTCGGTCAAGCCATTGATGACTAACGTAGTCATAGGCCTTGGCCATGTCGAGGAGCACCACCAAGCCGCCGCGTGCGGTATGCCGCATCTGGTCCATGGCCAGTTGGACGACCATGGCGTTGTCCACTGCCCGTCTCTCAGGTAAGAACGCGTATTGTGTCTTGCCCACTAGCTCGGTTGCGATATTGGTTAACCTCTTCGCTAGGATTCGCGTGAGGATCTTGTAATCTGCGTTGAGCAGACTAATGGGCCGGTAGTTGCTTATCAAGCTGGGGTCCCCCTTTTTGTACAGCAGCACTACCCTGCCCTCAGTGAAGGCTGCAGGGATCTCCTGTTGTCCGGAGAGGATAGCAAGGATCGCTTTGTGCAGGGGGATCAGCAGCGCTGAGCCTAGACGCTTGTAGATCTCTATCGGTAGGCCATCGGCGCCTGGGCATGTCCCTACTGATGTTGCTCCGATTGCAGCCACGAGCTCTTCTGGTGCTATTTCCGCTTCCAGTAACACGCGGTCCGCTGGTGCCAACTTGGTTGAGACGTGATTGAGGAGCTCAGCTTGAGCGGTGGTGCAAACTGGGTCTGGGGAGTAGAGGTTGGCGTAGAAGCTATGTGCAATCTTGCACATTTCATCAGGTATTTTTGTTGTTTCTCCGTCGGTCTGTTGTAGCGCTGGCATTAAGGTGGTTGATCGGGGGCGTAGCTTGCGGTAGAAATATCTGGTATTACTTTCACCTTGCTCTTGCCAATTGCCCGTGGCCTTCTCAGCCATCATGCGCATTTGGTCTGAGGACTGCTGCTGGAGTGATGCTGCTGCATCGGCGAATTCCGCGTGTGCCCTTGCGTCGTCTGGGTTGGCTGTCACTGCCCGCTGCGCTTGGGCCAGCTTTTCTTGAGCCCTGCCGGTCTGTTTCCTTTTCTTTGCTGCTCTGATATTTCCGTAGCGTTGTAGTATCAGACGCAGCTCCGTTTTGATGCGGTTCCAAGTTGCGATAGAGCATTCGCCTGCTGGGCGATACTCCCAGATTCTTTGTGCCGTGTACTCGAGATCGTCACAAAGGAACGGGTCCTCTAGGTGGCTGGTGTTAAGCCTCCAGTATCCCCTTCCCCTCTCGATTTCGTCAGGGGACTTGATCGCTATGTGTGCAGCGAGTGGGTGATCGACTCCGAGCCCCGCATGGTGACCTGTGCGCGCCACCAGCGGCATCAGGGTTCGGGATGCGTATATTCGATCCAGCCGGCTCTGTTGAGTGCTGGTGCCTGGTCTGATGAATGTGTAGACCTTTTCGTTTGGGTGTTGGTTGCGGAATGTGTCAAGCATATCGTATGAGTGCAGCAACTCTTTCAGCCTGCTTACGCCTCTGTCGATAGCTCTTGGTGTGGGGAACCGGTCTTTTGGTTTTAGTATGCAGTTGTAGTCTCCCGCGATTATGAAGGGCGGCGGGAGTGTGTTTAGGCATTCTTTTAGCCAATAAAAGAATTCCTGTCTCTTTGCTGCTACGTTTGGTGCGTATACTGCAACGAGCATAAACACCAGTGCGCCTTTCTTTACGCGCAATGCTAGGGCTCGGCCGGTTTCCAGGCCGGGTGGGGTGGCAGTTTCAAGGTCGGGGGCGTGCAGCTGCACGCGTTCTAATTGGGTGTGGGGTGTGGATCGGATGGCGATTAGGACTCCTCTTGCATTAGGCTGTCCTATCGCCGCTTCGAGTATTAGGTCGGGTAGTAGTATTCGGTGTGTAAGTAGGTCCTCCTCAGTCCAATGAGTTTCCTGCACGACTAGGATGTCGGTGCAGGAGCTCTGCATGTACCGTGAAAGATCTCGTCCTCTCTGCCCCCGCAAGGTGCTGGCGTTACAGGTTGTAATGCGCAGCCCCTTACGGGCGTCTCCTCTTTCGAGAGCCATCACTTACGTGGGTTGGTACTGCTACCGCTAGAAGCGGCGACAGCATCATCCCCCACCTGAGTGTGGTTTAGCTTTGTCTGTGCCCGGGTAAGGACTCGTGTTGCACTTTGTGTTGCACTTGGTTGTGTTGCTCGCTCTGGACTGGTCTCCATGGGCATCTCTATCCCGGGGAAGTCGAGGTCGAGTTCCGTGGAGTAGTCCATCATTTCGCTGATGTCGCCGTCGGATGCCATATCTTTGCATGAGGAGACTGTGGTCAAGCGGGACCTGGAGCGACGAGCCCTTCTGCCGCGGGAGCGACTTCGCTGCTGCTGTGGAGCTGTCGATGCGTCCTGCATCGGTCCATTCCGTTCGGGTGTTGGAGTGGGAGATTCGGTTTGATGGTGTCTTTTATTGCTTTGTTGCACGTTCCCATCGCGTTGGTCGGAGTCGCTGACCACCTCGTTACTGGGCCGCTTTTGTCTGTTGATGCGACGAATCGGGCACTGGTTCAAAAAGTGGCCAACTGCTCCACACCGGAAGCAGGCTTCCGCCGGGTAAACATCACACAATAGGTTTTCAATCTTAATCGTTTCCACGGCATGTTGGGTTCCAAGGGTGCTGACTTGCCAGTCGCCGGCGTGGTATCGGTCCGTGCCTTGTGTGTGCATTATTGGGACTGGGGTGCTTATTGTTGCACATGCTGGTAAGGCTTGCTGGAAAGCCCGTTGTACATCGAGTGTCGTGGCCACGCCGGGCACGCGGCGTACCGTCCATCGTTTCGGCTTCTCGGCTTCGCATGTGTCGATATTCAGCTGGCAGCCATCCATGGCTAAGCCTGTTTCATTGAGCTTTTGAACCTGAGCGCGGGACCTCAATTTGACTTCATAAATTCCACGGCCGCCTGACAGCGGACCGCAAAATACAGGTGCTTCACCTAGTGCTTCCTTGATTGCTGTTACCAGCTCGAAACCCCGTATTGGGGCGCTGGGGTTGGCTATGCGGACAATATGTTGAGCGAAGTTTTTCTTGCGTAACTCGTAATCGGCTGATGCCAGTGCAGCGGCTGCGGCGGGGGCTGATGGGGCTCGCGCTGCCACTATGCTGGCGTAGGGGACTCTTTGTGGTTGAGTAATTGGTGCTGGGAGGTGAGGAGGGTGTGTGGTGTTCGAGGGGGTATGAGGTTGGGGCCAGGTGGCTCTTGGCAGTTGTCTGGAGTGGTTTGCGAGGAAGCCATGACATGTGACACTTCTTCTCGCGTCGTCTTTTCCAGCGGTGCAGTCGGCTTCGTTGTGCAGATGTGTGCGGCCATCTCACGCATCTCTTTTTGGTAAGCCGTCTATTGCTCTTTTGTTGCTCTTTTGTATAGCACTTGTGTCCGTGCTGTCGCTGGTCGTGCGGCTGTGTCAGTGCGCAGCATCCACGCTGCCACTCCAAAGTGTGGCCGCGCTGATCCACACACGACCGTGCAGGCTTTGGGTGACACGGGAACACCACTGCCACCCAGCAGCTACCACCGCATGACCGTGCTCTATGCCCAGCAGCTGAAAATCAAGGAGGCTGAAAAGACAATCATACGGATGGCACAGGCTGACGTGGAGATCGACGAGAGTGTGTACAAAGCCATGATTGAGGCATACAGTGCGCTCAACGATGTCGACAATGCGCTTTGGTTCTGGCAGGAAAGCATAGCAAGAGAGATGGGAAGCCACCTTGTGGTGAAACCCTTGATCGATATGCTCGCACGGCAGAACCAGATGGACAAGGCGCTGATCGTCTTTACCAGCGCGCAAACCGCTAAGCTGGCACTTCCAGATAACATGCACGTCTCTCTGATCCACGGCTTTCTCCAAAACGACGACACTGGATCGGCATTGATGATGTACCACCACTTTCGCGAACACGTAGCGAGTGCGGATGATCGGCGCAGCGATGAGATACTGCGTCTAATGACCAATCACGGCAACCTGAAAGTGGTCAACTCGGTGGTGGACAGTATGATACAGAACGATGCTCTGTTTACCGTGGCCTCCTACGCCGTGTTGCTCGACTTCTACGGCAAGAAACTGAAGTTCCCGCAAGTGCAAACACTGCTAGACCACTATCATATGAATCCCCGCGTAGAGCCTGTCACTGTGTTGTACAACGTTATCCTTGATGCCGCCAATCGGTTTGGCGATGTGGCGCGGCTGCGAGATGTATGGCGCCAAATGAGCCATTCGCGCATAGTTGAGCCCAGCGAAACGACCATCGTCACTTTGCTCAACGCATGCGGGCGGTATGCGCAGTTCAAGTTGGGAGACAGTGTTTGGAAATGGGCGCAGGAGCACACGATGGTCAGCACCGCAGTACTAAGCGCGCGGCTGGAGTGCCTGGTACGACTAAGAGAGCCAGAAGCTGCATGGGAGCTTGTGCAAGCGGAAATAGAAGCAGGAAGGTCGGCAGAACTGGCAAAGGGAACCCTGGAAACACTGTCGCGCTTATCACTGGGCTTGGAACACCAGACATGGACCAAACAGTTTGAAGCGCTGCTCTCACAGCACCGTGAAGCAACAGTAGTAGGCGAGGCTAGGGACAGCACATCGCAACAGCAATAGCTTTTCCATCTCGCAGAAGCATCGTTTTCCGCAAAAAGAGTGACAGGCGAGGAGGATCAAGAGAGGGCAGAGAGCAAAGAGCAGAAAATACAGTGTAAACTAAGTTTCCTTCCTTACAATAGGACCGTTGTGTGGAACACATCTTCTCTCAACATCGCTCATCGTGTGATGGTGGCAGCGATGCCTGTGAACAGAATCGGAGCTCTCGTCTGTGACGCAGCGGACATCCAAACGCGTTCCACGTGTCTACTACCATTTACCAGACTTCCTCACTCTGCCAGCGTGGAGTTATCCTGTTACTTCGCTCGATCGAACGATTCAAAGCCATGCTGGTGATAGGAATCACGGGTGGCATTGCTTCCGGTTCTCCCCTCTTGTCCCGCATCACTGCTCACCATAGCTCCAGGGAAATCCACTGCCGTCGCCGTCATCCGTCAGCACTTCGCCGCCATTCCCATCTTCGATGCTGACCGCGTTGCCCACCAAGTGATGCTGCCTGGCACCTCCACTTACCGCCGTGTTCTCGCTCACTTTGGGCGGCGCATTCTTGCGCACGACGGGCATACGATTGATCGCAAAGTGTTGGGTGATCTGGTGTTCGAGAACGCCAAAGAACGGCGCGTGCTGAACAGACTGGTGCACGGTGCCGTGATATGGGAAATGTGTAAAAGTATCCTGCAAGCCTGGCTGCTAGGAAAAAGCATGGTTGTCCTGGATATCCCCTTGCTTTATGAAACCGGGCTGCATCATTGGATGGGGCATACCATCGTGATTTCTTGGTAAGGCGTGCGTGTGCGCGCCCAAGGACACACTAAGTGGTGGCCATCTGGCGTAGTCCAGAGGATGTTCAGCTGCGACGGCTGCGCGCACGAAATCCCGAGCTGGATGGAAAGGGTGCGTATGCACGCATTCACGCACAGCTTCCACTGTGGATCAAAGAGCAGCAGGCGGACGACGTGGTGTCCAACATTGGCAGCAGGGAGCTGATTTGCAACCAAATTACTTGTGCCATCCGCACTGTGCAGCCGTCGTGGTGGTGGTCGCGATTATGCTGGCTCCTTCCACCACTTGGCATCTACAGCGCGATGTGGACGCTGCTGACACGATGGCTGCTGCGTCGCCAGCACAGACGAAGTTGACATGCGCTTCATCCTTCGGACACAGCGATGCAGCGTATATATAAAATCACAGTATTTTGTTTTTTCTGCTCAAATGGTGACACGTAGTGTCGTGACAAGGGAGACGGGCAGCATCACACTTTGTGCGAAGTTAGGAGGTGCTGCTGTCCTGGACAACCCCAACTTGAGCCGGCCGAAGCACCCGACCGTTGATCTTGTAGCCAACAGACTCTACACGGCACACGGTGCCGGGCTTCATATCGCCGCTAGCTGGCACCTGGAACATAGCCTGCATCCAGTGAGCAATAGCACGACACGACGCATCCACAATGCCTACCTGATGCCAGTTTGGATCAAACACCACGCCCTCCGACACTTCGATCTGTTCCACTCCAAACCGTTCCAGCACCTTGTCCATCTCACGGTGCGTCATAGACACGCCGGTGTACAAATTTTTCAGATGCGGATTGGCGTCGTTCGTGCGCTCCGATTCCGGCACACTTGCTAGGGCAAGCTTCAGAATATCAACGCTTCCAAGGATGTCTGTGGCAAACTTTGCAACAGCAAAGTTCTTCGTTTTCGTTACTTCCTCGCGAGTGCGACGGCGAACATTCTCCATTTCTGCAAGCGAGCGAAGATAGAGATCCTGCGATACGTCGCGATAAATATAAAGATAATAGCTACCTTAAGTTCAGCGATCTTTTTCTCCTGATCCTCTTGTGGTGCTGGCGAGGCACCGGAGCTACTCTCGGCCAGCGTCTCTTTGCCGGCAGGCGAGGGCACATCGTCGGTGGACGTGGCGATGCAACGGCGCATTCCTGCCATCATTGATGCAGGGTGTGCGTACGGATACGACACAGCAGCAGCCATGGGGCGGTGAAAGGTACGGAGTAATCGCATGCCCATAGTGATCGTGAAGGTCATCTTTTTGACGAAACCCACTCTCGCTCCACAAACCAATAAACACCACTCGCCACGTGTCGTTTCTAAAAGACACGGTGCCAGAAGGCAGCCAAATCATTTTGCACTCCTCAGCAGTGACGACGCTTTCTCTTTTCTATCTTTCACACGTGTAGAAATGTGATTGTTTGTTGTAATAAATATGGCACTCGCATCCAGAGACATCGTAGTAGACCGCCGTGCTATGACTACAGCACACTTCTAAAGAGCAACGGTGGTCGAGTCCAAGCTAGCTCCGTGTCAAAGGAGCTAACATGCGGTTGCTGTTCTCTTCCAGAGCACACGCGGGCCTTACTGATTCTGTGTATCCCCTCTTCCTAGCCTTTTGCCTGCATAAACAGCCATTTCCTGCAAACGGAACGCTTGCGCAAACACTCCGACACCAGCAGAGACTGCAGAAAGCAATCCAAGAAAACCGCCGGCGGGTGTACATTTATTAGACATCGAAGGTGCTGCGAAGCTGGATGCGTGGCGCGCTCGCTGTTTCCGTGTGCACATCCTCCTGCTGCCGTTGCTGCTGGCGCGTCAGTGTTTGGCGCATTGCATTCTCCAGACGCGTGCGGGTCGACGAGTCGAGCTGCTGCAGCGCGTCCTTGAACGACGCAGGATGCTTCAGCACAGCCGCCATCACCTGCTGTCCGCCCTCGCTCCCGAGCACATCGACGCTCCGCGGCTCCAGCATCTCGATCTCGTGTCCCACCAGCGTGAGCGAGAAAGCAAACGCAGTCGTTTCTACGAGGTGTCAGGTGCCGGGTGCGCACACAATGCCTACGCTGCAGGCTAGTGCAGCGGATGCAGCAAGCAGCAAGTGCACGCAGCAGTTCGTCCAGCAGCGGAACCACCTGGTCACTGTCCAGCTGCTGCGACAGCTCCGGGAAGCGAAACGCCAGTCGCGCCAGCTCCGGCATCAGTTGGCGGCAGACTCGGTCGCTACACGCATGCAGCACTGCATCCTCCTTCAGCCGCAGAAGCAGCAAGGAGCGCAGGCAGTGCAATGCAGTCGTCATTCCCTACAGTGGTGGTAGTGGTGGTATCAGTATCAATGATGACAGTGATAATGGCAGTATCAATGATGGCAGTGACAATGGCAGCATCAATGATGGCAGTGACAATGGTAGTGGCAGCAGCATCAGTGGTGACACCACCATGACCACCGGGTGTGCACATCCGTGTTGCATACCTTGACATCATCTCTGCTCAGCAAGCCAGACATCTGTCGGACGAACTGCAGCTCCGTGGTCGTGTCGATGCTGCCCTGGTGGTGCACGAGCTGGAACAGCACCAGCGACAGACACACCGACGCCCCTTCCGTGAAGCTTGTCCTCAGCATCAGCCAGACACGCTCGCGAGTGTGCAGGTTACCCGGCGTCCTGCAGACCGATCGCGTGCAGCAGGTCAAGTGCAAACGCGTTCAGCAGCTCCGCACGCTTCTCCGCCCATGCCGGATCGGTGGCTGGCTGCATCAGCTGCTGCTTCGCCGCATGTGCCGCCACGCGCAATGCAACACTCGTGGTCTGCGCGTCGCAAAGAATGGCTGCGCGGGGTGAGCAGAAGGCGTGTGCGTCGGGCTGAACGTCACCTGCATACACCTGCAGAATCACTTTGAGCGTGTCTGCCGCACACGTCGCCGGACAGCCGCGCAGCACTGTGGCCATCAGCGCCAGTGCGGCAGCGAGCACAGCGGCCGACTGCTCGGTCCACGCGCGGTACTGCAGTCCTGCGCACAGGTGAGCATGGCGGCACCACACGCAACAGGCGCCTCACCAGCGGACACGGAATGCTCCACAAGCGCAGGATGGCGCACGGCAATCACATGCAGTATCAGCCGCATCAGATGCCGTGTGTGCTCCACCACCAGCGGCTGCTCTGGCACCGGCAGATCCTTCAGCAGATGCTCGATCACATGCAGCACATGCAGGCGTGCACAGTCGTCCTCCGTCTGCACAATGCGGTCGCACAGCTTTATCACCTCCACGAATATCTCCTCGCGCTGGCAGTAGGCGAGGCCAACGCCTTTGTCGATAAACTCGGAGACCAGCTGCAGACACGTGTTCTTCGCCCGTGCATCGGAGTGCCTCAACGCGTCAGAAAGTGCCCAGAAGCAGAGGGAGAGAATGGTTTCCGCATGCACTGTGTGCTCGCGCATCATCGCCAGGAAGGTGCTATCGCTGGTGCTGGTCATCGTGGTGAGTGCACGGACCACGGCCAGCCACGACTTCTCGTACAGCTGGAAGGCGCATCAGGCAAGGCGGGGCAAGGTGAGACAAGGCGGGACAAGGCGGGGCAAGGTGCGGCTACCGGCAAAACAAATCTCCTGGTGGACTGCGCATACACCATGTCCAGTCCCGTGAATATGGTCAGCCGGCTCAGCGTGTTGGGAAGGAGTCCGGTGCTTTCGTTGTCCGTCGACAGGTACGAGAAGTCGCGCAGCACGTCGATCCACAGACCGCCCAGCATTGCGAGGTGCCTTGCATCCGGACACGCGGTCAGTACCGCAGAACCGGCGGAAGGGCGGGACCTACGGTGCCACGATGCCCTGCAGATACGGCTGGTCGACACTCTCGGATGTCAGATCGGCCCATGCCGAAAGCGCCGCAAGCTTGAGCATTGCCGCCGCATGCGGACTCGGATTGCGCAGCTCGCCGAACACAGCTGCTGTCTCGTTGCCACGCGTTGCGGCACTCTCCGACGCGTCGCGACCCACCGCGTCCCTGCAGAACTCAAGCGCCATCGTGAGCAGCTTCAGCACGCGTCCCAGCGTGGAGATCTCCTTGACGACGCCCGAGCCGACGTAGAACGCGCACAGCTGGATGGCCAGCGATATCAGCTCCGGCGACGAGTCGGCATTGAACGCGGGGGTGAGTGCGGATGTGATTTGAGCCTACACGCAATGGCACGCTCAGCAGCGCGTCAGGCACCACCCGCTCACCTGGTACTGCTCCAGCAGCGACGAGCCTTGGAACTCCGAGTCCTCGATGGCAGAGAACGCCTACACCGTGTGTGTGTGAGCTTGTTTGTGTAACAGGGGCACAGATGCGCAGGTGCAACAGGCGCAGAGGTACACAGGTGCACAGATACACAGATGCATAAGCGCAACACGCGCACAACCTTGAGCACTTGCTGGAGCAGCAGCAAGCCTTGTCTGCGTATCGCTTCCACCGACGAGGTGGCCGCGACAAAGGCCATGCGGATGAACTCGCCCACATGGAACACCAGCCTGTGCTTGCGCTGCGCAGACGCTTTCGCCAGCGCGGGGTCGAAGTGGTCAGCCATGCCGCTCCTTTTCGCCAGCTGGATGATCTTGCAGAGGCACTCGAGTGCAAACACCTTGGTGGTCCAGTGCACCTCCAGCGCCTGCTTCGGTGGCGCGGCGGTGTGCTGCTGCTTTGTCGCAACGATCGCCCCGTCCTCGTCGTCGTCGTCGTCGCCGTTCGCAGTGGCCGTGTGTGCGGGATGGGCGGAGGACACCAGTGACTCCACCTCCAGCTGGCCAGTCAGCATGCTGCCGCACAGCCGGATCCATATCAGTGGCGCTTCCACGGCACTCTGCCGCAGCAGCGACAGAATGAGATCCTTGGTGCCGTCGAGCTGCGGAAACGCGTTCAGCGTGGTGAACAGCGCCACCTCCAGCCCGGTGGGGCACGCGCGCAGTGCAGCAGCCACATCTCGCTGGACCACCTGGTAGTAGCAGTCGACCGCTGCGCGCACGACCGCGACGGACGAGGAGCGCAGGCACTCGTGCAGGAAGCCAAGTAGCGCGGCAAGATCCACCAGGCCAAACGCCATCATCACAAACTGCTGGTTGCACAGGATGGCCGCAGGAAGCACGCTTTCCGCCTGGAAGCGCAGATCGTTTGCAATGCAGAAACACAGCTCTCGCTGCTTGAACTCCGCGAAGTCAGGCCCCATCACGCTGACGAGCGACGCGAGGATGTGGCCCACATGCACGAGCGTGTGCGACACCGCCTTGTCGTGCTCGGGAAGCGCGTGTGCATCGGAGGTCATCACGCTCAGCATCACCGCCACCGTGCTGCGCATGTAGGGCGCATACACCAGTCCGACAGACTCGCAGATCACCGCCAGCGACTGCAGCGACCACGAGTGCACGGCCACATGCGTGTCCATGATCAGCGAGTGCAGCACACCCACAGCCGCTTTCAGATGCGTGGAGGCAGCCATGCTCCCGATGTTCTGGCACACGCATGCCAGCGACAGTGCCGCCGCCGCTCGGATGTGCGGGTCGCGGTGGTTAACAATGCGGTCGATCTTCGCCTGCAGCAGCGTGTTCACCGCCAGCGTGTCCACGAGCCGGGCAAGCACGCCGATCGACTGTGCAGCCACACGTCTCACACGCTCCTCGCTCACCTCGCTGGCAGTCTGGTGTGCGCGACCGGTTTGCGGCAGTCAGTCTGCGCGAGCGTGCCACACTCACCTGCAGCACGTCGAGTGCAAGCGCAACCGCATGCGGCGACATCTTGGACGCCGTGGGGAGCCGACGCAACAGATGCACATCGAAGAAGCGGTTCAGGCAGTATGCGATGTTCGCCAGCACTGCCAGGTGGCGATCGGCTTGGCGCTGCAGATGGAGGTCCTGCACTGCCCCGCTGAACTGCTGCATCACCGTCTCCTGCAGACCGGACGAGACGTGCGGGAGCAGCATTGCGATCAGGAAGATGGAGGCGTCAGCCACAGCATTGCACACCGGATACGGCCTGGTCTCCGCGTCCGTTTCCTTCCACGTGAAGAGCGCGGAGGAGTCGTGCTCGAGCCCACCGACAACGACAAACTCCACCTATTCTTGTCAGCGGTGGTGGCAGTGGTGGTGGCAGTGGTGGTGGCAGTGGTGGTAGCAATGGTGATGGTGGTAGCGATGGTGGTAGTTGAAGTGTTTGTGGTGGTTGAGGTGGTTGTGGTGACAATGATGATGGCGGTGATGACAATGATAATGACGACAGCAGCGACAGTAGCGACAGTAGCGACAACACCACCACCACCACAACAACAACAACAACAGCGCACGGGAACTCACCTGTCGATCTGTCTCGGACAATGCGCCGTTGCCCTGCGTGGCCAGTGTTGTCATGCCTGCCTGCATGGCCGCTGCAATGCTCGTCGCTGCAAGCGCAGAGCTTGTGTCCAATGGCCGTGTGATGGTGTGGATCGCGTCCTTCAGCAGTATCGACCACAGCCCCTCGAACGCCTGCACCTTCCTGACCGCCGCATAGCATTGCAGCAGGCGCAGCTTGAGCGACATCCTGCACTCGCTCAAACTGACATCGAACAGCCCAAAGTTGCCGATCTCGCTCCTGTCCGGCACGTGTGCCATCAGTGCCCAGCTGTTGCTGAGGAGCGAGACAATCCGCTTGCCCACATCGTTGGTGACCAGCTCGGCATTTCGCAGCAGAAACATGTGCAGCGCTGTCAGTGCTAGGATCCGCGACTGCACAAGAAACGCCCATGCGGAGGTGGAGCGGTCGTCGGTGCCGCTTTCGCGCACTGGCAGCTTCGGCAGCGTCGACTTCCACAGCAGAAGCAGCTGCGACAGGTGGAGCGAAACGAAGTCCGGACCCGCCTGTGTCAGCGCTCCGATGAGCGTCCAGGCAATCTCGATGCGCACGAAGTCAACAGCCGGATTGTGCGTGTCGTCGGATCGGCGATCAGTCACGCGTCTCAGCAGCTGGGACGACAGCGAGAACACCCAGGCGTTGTACTCGAAGCTGACGGCCGACGGGTGCGAGGGGATCAGACTCACCAGCACACTCAGCACCTGCGAGTAGCCATAGCATTTGGCGATGCTGGTGGTATTCTCGGTGGAAGAGGAGCGCAGATCGCCCAGGCTTTTCTGCAGAAGCTTGAACAGTCGCGGAACAAGCTCGGCAAGATCGCTAGGGACGTGTGCGCACAGATCCTTGATGCACGAGGCCGCCGCCAGCTGGACATCGCGGCTCGGATGCGCCAGCAGGGTGACAGCACTGTCGACAATCTCAGCCTACATCCGTGTGACGGGCCGCTGCATGCAACACGCTGCGCACTGCGCACTGTGCACTGTGCACTGCACACTACACATTACCTTCACGACCGCCACAGAGCCGTGCAGGCGCTCGATTGCAAAGGACACGAGGTGGAGCACGGTGGCAAGTGCCCAGGGCGTGGGCGTGTGTTCCCCCCGCAGCATCGACGGCCACAGCTTCAGCCAGCCACGGCTGAGCTCGCGGATGGCCATCAGCAGCGCCTGTTCGCCAAACACCTTCCCGAACACGACGTCGCCCAGCACGTGCAGCAGCAACTGCCGTGCTTTCAGCACTTCCTGCAGCGGGTCGGTGTGCTTCAGCGCGCCAAACACCTGGGTGAACAGGCAGCGCACAATGCGCTCGAAGTGCTGCAGGGTCCAGTCTGACGGCATGCCCTGGAGGAAGCAGGCCAGCGCGTCGAACAGGCCTGCACGCTGGAACAGCGTACACTTGGCACCCGCGAGTGTGCGCGTGAGATAGTGGAGCGTTTCCTCGGCACTGAAGACGTGGCACGCTACCGCTTCACCAGAGGAGGTCTGCTGTTTCGGGAACTTTGCCGGGTCGAGCTGCTGCGTCTTGACGAGCAGTGCTGCGATGCAGGAGGCCACCGCGTGCCGTGCCGTGTGGTCGCGCACGTCGACGGCCTTGACAAGCACCGACAGATAGGGATCCACGTCAGGCGGCTGGACAAACTGGAGCACACCCGTGCTCGCGAAGATGGCATGCATGATCTAGGTGCGAAGGGGTTGGAAGAGGAAGATGACGGAGCGACAGCAGCAGTAGCAGTAGCAGCAGCAGTAGCAGCAGTAGCAGCGTGCGGGAGGGGCATAGTGTCCCACCTTGGCAGAGATGCAGCGAGTGTGCGCCTCTTTGTTCAGCAGATCCAGCTTCATCTGTTTCGTGACATCCTTGACCGTTTGTTCTGGACAGTTGTGGCCACAGCTGAGGATGGTTTTCAGCAGTGCCTCCATCGCCTCCGTTTTGACCAGTGACTGCGGTAGCAACAGTAGTGGTTGCGGGTGTGAGCACAGGTGTGACAGGGAAGGCGGCGGTTACATCGGATCCTCGTATGGATTTGATCAACAGCGCCACCAGGTCGAACAGGTGGAACGACAGCTGTAACCAACCCGTCAGCAACAACGACAGCAGCAGCAGCAGCAGCACACACACACACACACATACACACAGCTATTCGCTGCCACCACCACTACCTTATCTCCGTAGCGGTGCATCAACACACCCAGACAATGCAGTGCCGTGCTGTCGAAGCGTGAGTGGTACGGCGACACGGCGACACAGTGGCACGGCGACAGCCCTACAGCTTTGCATGCCGTGCATCCGACCCTTTGGCAGACAGCACCACACTCTGCAGCAGCGTCACCGTTTCGCCAAGCGACTTCAGGTCGCCGGTGGAGAACAGCAGCAGGTAGACACGTGCGATAGCCCGCCTGACAGGGCCAGACGTGTGCGGCACCGGTAGACTCATCAGGCGCAGCAGCTCCCTTTCCAGGGTGGTTTGACTAAATTTGACCCATGCCTGCTGTGTAGCGTTCTATGCAGCAGCGCATACTTTGGCGGTGGACCCCGAGAGTCTGGTTTCCAGTGCAAACAGCCTTCGCCACCGCCGCTGTTCATCCCGCCGCCTGCCCCGCCCACCACATACCACTGGAAGACGTACGCGCCTTTTCTGTCGTCTGGCAGACTGGCCAGCGCTTTCTCGTCCAGCCGCCCCACGTTCTCCTCCACCGCCGCTCCGATTTCGTCAGCCACTTCTGTGTCGGTGGCCATGGCGTGTGTGACTTCGCCTGTGACGCGCGCTTCAGTACACTGCTCGCTTGACCAGTGTGTACAAAAATATTTCCCTTATCGCAGTGGTGCCCCTTGAACAGTGGCACTATGCCTGGGGACAAGTGCGGTTGCACTGAGTGATTAGTGCTTCTGTGCTATTGTCTGGTGCCGTGACAGCACCGAACATGCCTGCCTGTGTGTTTCTTCATCGCGGGAGGTGTGAGATAGTAGCGGTTGCTCTCTTCCTCACTGTGGGTTGACTAGTGCTACACGCTGCTGTGCCACTTCATCCATCGATCCGCCACACTCTGGCATGCTCGAACGAACACCACACACATCGTTGAAAGGTGGTGTGGGTGGTGTGGGTGATGCGGTTGTTTGGTGGCACTTTGCTGGTTGCGTGGGCGCGTCGCTTATTGTTCCTTCCAACAGCGCACATCTGCAAGTATCAGTAACACCAACATCAACGTCAATAGCAGCATCAATGTCGTTGTCAGCACCTGTGTCATCATCGTCTGTACATATACTACCAACATCATCAGCGCCTGTATGTCGCTGCTTGCACCGTCACTTGTACCACCAAAAGGATGGTCTACTTGGTCATCATTTGTTTGCTAAGCGTGGCAATACAACTTGCCTCTTCAAGTGGTGGCACTCCTGGGCAATGTGGTGCTACTGTGCCAAGAGACAACTTTGTAACTGGTTATATTCTCCCCTCCTCTCGCTTTCTACAAAAAGAAACCTGCCATACGAGAAAGTGGGTTTGTGCGGCCCAACTGGCAAGCGGCAAGCACCCCGGTCACAGCGAACACGGGTTTTCCAATAGTCGCACGAAAGTGGCTGACACGGAAGCGACCCATCACGCCGACATCCATCCATCCTACGCTGCAGTGCCGCTCGTCCGGCACGCCTTCTACCACCGCCATCTCTGCTCATACAGTGCTGTGGAAGCGGGCATGTGCATACACATTCACCGTACCCGTGCGGTCACATAACCCTAAACCGCAATCTTGCGCACCACCACCCCGCGTCGCGTTAAGCCCGCACACACCCCCCCTCCACCAGGTCCCAGCAGCCGCAATGCCGGTGCGGGTATACTGTGCGTGCAGGATACGCAGCGTGTTACTGGCCGGTTCCGCTGCTGACACACGGGTCAGCAGCCATGCCGTGTTTTAGGCGCGCTGTGTGTTCTTGTCGCGCACACTGCTCACGCTGACGCATGCTCTGCTAGGGTGTGTGGGGAATCCGAGGTGCGGGGTGGTGGTGCCAAGCACGTTACTGAAACCGGTGATGTACCCGGCCTGTTTTGAGAGCAAGGTTCTGGCCGGGCTTCTTCCCAAAGTGAACCCGCTCGTGTGTGCACGCCCGTTGCTTCCAGCAACATCGACGGTGATGAGGCGGTAAAGGCTCAAATATCGCGACGTTGTGGGCGGCAAGGTGCACAGAAAATGCCACTCACGAAGTGGTATTATGAGCTCCGCGCTCGCGTTCTGTCGCCTTGCCGTCCACAACCAAGCTTTATTGCCTCTCGCACTACGCCGATGTTGTCGTTGCGCTGTGTGAGCAGAACGGTGAGATAACGAAGGCTGCGGTGGAACGGTGCAAGGCCGTGGATGGTTTATGTTGCTGCGTGAAGGGTGGGTGCGAAGGTAATGCGCTGGTGACGGTGTGTAGCGAACTTTTTCTCCCTGGGAATCCGATCCGGGCGAATCTGACTCCCTCCCTCCTCTAACGCGCCTACCAACAACGGCGAATGTAGGTCATTCTTTATTCCTTCTGTAACAGTATTAGTGGTAAACTGTGTTCTGACCTCTGACTGGCTGCAGACGCCTCTCTATTTTCTTCATCTACAGCATTCGCAATCGCTTGCGCCGCGCCGTGCTACAGTATGAGTCTCTCTGCTGTGGCCCACATTATGTACTCACAGTTGTAGATGCTGCACAGTTTGTAACTATCATTATTGCAACTAGTGCGGGTGTTGTCTCCAACAACAGTACCGCCATTTTCTCCTTCGACATCAGCAGTACCACACGCCATCACCACCGCTACCAACAACACCAGCATCTGTATCAGTGTCGCCGCCGCTAGCATCGCTATTGCCATCAGCATCGCCACCAGTACCAGCACTAGCACTAGCACCACCTTTCATATCACCATACTCCGCTGCGTCCCAACCGAAGTTCGACACCAGTGACAGAACAACAGAACGCCACACTATCACTATAGTATTGACGCCTGTGTTATTGCCGCTACCACATGTGATTGTCACTGCTATGCTGCGTTGCGCTATGCCACCTCTGCTACAACAGCTTTACCTTAACCCTATCCTACGTGCCTCCTAACAAATCACCAGCGCATCTGTTCATCCACACTCTCATTATGCTTCTGCTAGCGCTGTTGCTACGCTCTATAATCCATCGTGAAGCATGTGCTATCATTTGCTCCTGTAACCCATCGCTGTTTAATACAGCATAGCGTGGCTTCGCTTGTTTCCTCTCTCTCTCTCTCATTAGCCACGCTTTGTTCTCAGTCATTCATATTGTCTGCTACTCCAACTTGCCGTATACTAATGACGCTGCTGCTGCCACCGTCACTGGGAGCATGAGTGGCAGCGACAATAGTGTGCCGAGGCTGTTGTCGTCGGATGACGGTTGTCAGGCGCAAGCGCTCGTTGGCTCCATCGCCCTGCATCCCCGCCTCATCTACACACACACGCGAGCTCCCTCGCACGCCCATCCGCTCAACACCAAGACGCGGCTGAACTAACATGTTCAAAACCGTGTTTACGCCAAAGTCGCGGATCCTTAAGTGCGACACACAGGTGACACTCCATGAGGTTACGGGGATCCCGTTGGTCACAGGCAACTATTGCGTCCGCTGGAAGCTACGAGGAGTGTCTGAAGGCAGCACAGACATGTATGCCGCCTCCCCTAGCAATAGAACTGCGGCACATGGCTGACTGTGTTTCTGGGGACGACAGGATGCCAATCAAAGACCACGCAGTGTGCTTTGGCAACGTATCTGCGGTCAGTGCTTCTATGACAGTGGTTGTCGGAAAGGACGGCGTGCTGGAGAAGCAAGAGCTGAAGTTTCAGGTGATGCAGGTACGTGTGTCTGGAAGTATGATCGGAGCAGAAGTGGAAACGATAGTGCCTGATGTATTTTTTCGGGGGATATAGGCTCTGGCCGGATCCAAGGGAGTGGAAACAGTGGGTCTGTTGTCGGTGAACCTGGCGGAGTATGTGGGGGTTGCCACTGAGCCACGGCGCTATCTACTGGAGTCCAAATTTAATTCAACACTCAAGGTAGGCATGGGCATGCGGCAACTTTGGGCTGACGGGTGTGTAGATGACCATTGAAGTGAAGGTTGTGCAGGGAGAGAAAGACAGCTTGCGTGTGTTCGTTCTTCCTTTTCCAATGCGAATGATATTTGATGGGAGTTGTGATGGGGTGTGCCGCTAGACCGCCGCTGAACACAGCGCAGATATTCACCGACGTGGCGAACACGCTCATCTCTCAGCCCAGCATTGGCTCTGGAACGGGACATGCAGGCGACGGCAGCAGCAACGGACCGCATTCCCCCAAGAAAGACGGTATGCATTGATGGCGACGAGCTGCCAGATGATGTCCATTGTAGCTACGGTGACAATACGAAGTGGCCGCATGTCCTTGATGCGTGCCATCAACCACCACAAAACAAACTTGACCGATACCAACACGGTACTGCTCAGTTTGTTTTTTTCACGAGCGATTGCGTGTGCTGATACGCGCTTGGTCCTCCATTCCTTTTCTTTAGTCAGCGGACGAGGACGACGATCCGTCAGCGACCGATATTATTAACAAAATCCTTGCGATTGGCGAAGAGGAAGAAAGCATGTAGTAAACAATGGATGTAGTATTTACATTTTTTCTAATATTTCTATTGCTACGCGTCTCTCTATGGCACACAGCAAGCTGTAGGGCTGAGTCCAGGAGTATTTGCTCTCCCACATATGTTGTCGCTGGACCTGTGCGTAGCGGGGAAAGGAGGGGGAAGTGATTAACCGGGCCTGCATCCACACTCGCATCAGTGTCACGCTGTTACGCGTGTTCGGCTCGAGTAGCAATGCGCAGCATTCCAGGAGCCGAACGTGGATTGCCGAGTATCTCGGCCTCAGTAGCGCGGATCAAATGCGGTGGGCTGTGGAATAAAACACGACCATCCTCTACCAAGCACTTGAGTCGACTGTACGAGCAGACGGTTGAAGGGCACGCCTTACTGTCAAGCTTTTTCAGAAATGTATGCACGATTCTGTCCTCGAGGGAGTGGAAAGAGATGACGGCCAAGCGTCCACCCGGCCGCAGACACTCTTCCGCAGCATTGAGTGCTTTTTTCAGCTCACCTAGCTACGGATGAGATAGGAGTGAATGGAGTGGATGGAGGAGGAGCAAGGTGCTACCTCGTCATTGACCACAATGCGAATGCTAGGATGACGCGTGAGCGTGCTCTGGCAAAGGAGACGGAAACGCCTACGCCTGGAATACACGCGCGACAGATCGCATAGGATGAGACCCCTTACTCATCTGCTGGTTCCAAGGTGGAGCATGCTGCTTCAGAGCGTGCAGTATCACATCCGTCAGTTGGCGAGAGGATGTCAATCGCTTTTCACTCCGCGCACGCACAATCTCCGAAGCAATTTCGCTCGCATACTTCTCCTGCCCATACTGTAGAGCAGTGGTCAATAGAGCAGTGGTCCTCGCCGCCTGCGGGTCTCACTTCACCTCGCTGATCATGGTGGCCAGTTCTGAAGTGCTGGTAGCGTTGACCACGGCGGCGGCATTCCTAGATTCAGGCGTGTCGTGATGAGACATTCGCATATCAAGCGGACCGTTGATGCGATAGGAGAAGCCCAGTTTGGTGTTGGCCAACTATCGTGTCAGTATGCAGCTCGTGTCTGAGGAAGGCGAGGCGCAGCAAGGATGCGGCGCAGAACCACCTGGTCAGAAGAGAAGCCAAGATCGAATATGATCCCATCTAAGGAATGCTTGGTGTTCCTGCCACATCAGACAGGAAGCATAGCTCGCGTACCGCAGGGCAAGCGTAGAGCGTATATGCTCTTTAAGATGGCTAAACGCTCCACGGACAGGGACGACGCGTCCGTTGCTGGTGATCGGAGTGGAGAGCTGTGTGAGACGAGGGGAGAGGCGCAGGGGAGCGGTGGTACGTGTCGTATGACAGGTTGAGTGCTCGCTTGTACGCGGTGGAATCGCGGTCGATGGCAACAACACGACAAGCGGGATCGGCTGCTAGGATGGCGGTTGTATGCCCACCACCACCAAACGTGGCATCGCAGTAAACAGCGGGAGCAAGGTGGGACGAGCGGGAAGCGGGAACAAGGTGAGACACCAGCTCGCGGCAAAGCACAGGCGTATGCGTGGACACACGTGCTGCCATGCG
This sequence comes from Cochlonema odontosperma, assembly GCA_004114315.1. Classification (NCBI taxonomy): domain Eukaryota; kingdom Fungi; phylum Zoopagomycota; class Zoopagomycetes; order Zoopagales; family Cochlonemataceae; genus Cochlonema; species Cochlonema odontosperma. Next base: position 19,097 of record QZWT01000063.1, on the reverse strand, counting down.
CAAGAAAGGAAGCAGGAGAAGCATACCGCTTACCATTTCGTTGTCCACATGACGAGAAGTATTTATTCGGCGGATTGGCGATTGTGGTGGTGGTGTTGCTGTTTGCGTGGTCGCTTTCCACGCTTCGTGTCGTGCTTTCTTGGCTCAGCCCACCACATACACACACATGTTCCACCGTTTACGCCTTTCTCCGACACTGATACGTCGATGCACGCCCGCCGGTAAGATCACAGCGCCATACTCCTTCCTTCCCAGGAAACCAGCACACGCATGCCTGGTCCTTCGCTCCATCAGCCAGCACCCACAGCACCAGCAACGACTGCAACAGCAGCAACAACAGCAACGGCAACACACCGATCGGCGTAATCTGTCTGGACTCTTTTACACCGCCACCGCCATCCTCCTCGTGCTCTCACTCTCCTACGCTTCTGTTCCGCTGTATCGCATGTTCTGCGCTGCAACCGGGATTGGCGGCACACCCATGACTTCTGACGAAAAGTATGCTGCAGCACGCGTGAACGCTCGTAACTCGTCACGTGTCTATCGCGTGACGTTTAATGCCGACGTGGCCGATGCGCTTCAATGGTCGTTCCGTCCATGCCAGAACGAGATCTTTTTGCATGCGGGCGAGACAGCGTTGGCTTTTTACACGGCACGGAATAACAGTGACAAGCCGGTGATTGGCGTGGCCACCTACAATGTTACACCCGGGAAGGCAGGTGCCTACTTCAACAAGATCCAGTGCTTCTGTTTTGACGAGCAACGCTTGGAAGCGGGTGAGGAAGTGGATATGCCTGTGTTCTTCTTTTTGGACTCGGACATTGTGGATGATCCGGTGATGGCGGATATCGACACCGTCATTCTGTCCTACACATTCTTCCGTGCCAAGGACGAATGAGCGAGCAGGTGGGTGAGCGGGCGGGGTGAGCGAGCGAGCGCATGAGCGATAGAAGCATGTTTTATGGGTGTGGATGTGCCTTTGAGCATACACGCCCATGCATCTGTTCCTTACTGCAGCGCTGATGCCATAACTGTACGAACAGCAAGGAGAGGGAAACGAGATAGAGTGTGGCTGGTTATGCAGCACCCCGCAGTTTCTCCTCCAATGCCTCAAATGCTTTGTCTTCAATCTGCTCCACAGCCGTCACTTCGCTCACATAATGCATCAACATATTCTCCACCCCATTGCGCAGCGTCACGGTGGAGCTGTCGCATGTCCGACACGCGCCCTGTAGTCGCAGCTTCACCACACCCGTCGCCTCGTCAAAGCCATGGAATTCGATGTCTCCTCCATCCGTCTGAATTGCAGGCCGAATCCGAGTATCCAGCAGTTCCTTGATCATACGCACCGTGTCTGAGTCGGTCGCAGAGCTGTCCTCAGACCCGGTGTCTGGCTGGGTAGCATGCAGTATGGGTTGCGTGGACGACAGGTAGTCCATCATTGTGGAATAGATGGCTGGTTTCAGGTGGGGCCATTGGTGTTCGTCGTCCTTTGTGACAGTGACAAAGTCGCTGCCTAGCCATTAATACGCTTCCGCATCTCCCTTCCCGCCACCCAAGACAGAAACAGCAACACGCTACCGATAAATACATGCTTCACGCCGTCAAGGCGAAACAAGGCCACGGCTAGCGGTGACTTCGCGCGTGCCTCGCCAGCAGTCAAACACTCGATCCCCGGGGCATCGGCAGGCAGCAGGGGCGGATGCGAGGACGGGATGAACTTGAGTGCGCTTTTGTTGGGTGTGTAGTCGGTTTGGATGAAGAGGGTGCGGCGTAGCAGGCTTGGGGTCAGGAACCGCCGCATGATCTGCACGAGAAAGGACTGCGGAAAAGAAGCAAGCGATGTGGCGCTAGCGTGAAACGTCGTCAACGCTGCTGTGTCGCAAACCATGCGTGAGGCTGATGATGCAAAGGACAGGGTGTAAGTGGTAGTGGTGTGTGTGTATGTGTGTGTATGTTTATTGTGGATTGAGGCGGATTAGTGTGTGAACGCTATCTACGTGTGGACGTGGTTTGTGTGTGGTGGTTTGTATGTGGCAGTTGGCGGTGACGGGCTAGTCGTGCATCATCGATTGCAGCACTGTCATGGGAACACTGCCATGGGACATTTGTCCGTTTACGCACACGCAACGGCATGCAGAGGAGCGAGGCGAGGAGAGCAAAGGGAATGTTCGCGTTAGCCATATCGCCACTACACCCATCTGTGTGGCTCCAATGTATTCATGTTCAAACGCTTTGCAGTTTCACACCTTTGTTAGTACTGGTAGGGAGGAATACGTCGTGTTGTTGCTGTTGTTGCCATGATCCGTCATTGTAGTCATCCTTCTCTGCATGCACTCTCACACACCTGCGTTTATTGGTTGTCATGCATGGTGACGAGCATGATGCTCTACAGCGCATACCATCAAGCCATGCCTACATTGCCAATAAAGGCACGGGTGGAATGGCCATATGGCTGAGATGGCGAGCCGTGTCGACCGACTTTCGATGACTGCACGGTCTTAATATAAGTGCGAAATAAGCGAATCATCTTGGCAAGGGGGCACAACGCCATACGCTTCGAGACACACACGCTGAATGAAATTCATTGTGTGAGTGAACAGGTAGCAGAATAGATTGTTTCGGCTAATGAAATTGCGGCTGCTACTGAACGGGGATAGACAAGGAAGCAGCACACATGCAACGAGGTAAGAGAGAGGAGAGAGGGGAGAGGGGAGAGGAGGAGGAAAGGATAGCATGTATCAAGTGTAGTACCAACAACGATGTTATCTTCGTCATACACCACCACCACCACCACTATATACTCCTACATAACACAGCACAACACTATTTCCACCACCTTCTTTGTCTCCTCCACCACCTCTGCTTCCACCACTCCCTCGCAAACCAACAAAACAGCGCATAGCGCCACCGTCCAACCCCGCATTCCTCTCCGTTTGCCTATTCATCGGCCCGGCGGAAGATCATAGTTCTTGGACGAATGACAGTTCTGCGCGTGTGCGATGTTGGCACGGCAATGGTATTCGGTGCGCCACCCGCCGCCTCTTCCCGCCCTCTCTCACACGCCGTTCACCCGCCGCGCCGTTCAGCGCCGCACTACACCACCACCGCCACCTACGCCGCTGCCTGCCAGCCTGCCAGTTCGTTCCTTTTCTTTGTCTGTCGTTGTCGTCGTTGCTTTGCGTTGTGCCTGTACACATCCCGTTTGAGCAGCCACTCGTGTGTGTGTGTGTGTGCCTATTGTCCCGCCCCTTCTGTGTCCCAACCTTTCACCGCCGTCGTTGTTTGTTGTCGCCTCTGAGCCGGCTCAAGTCGCTAGAGAAAACTGTGCCTTTCTGCGGCCTTCTGATCGTATACATCTATGTCTACTGTAAGTGCTGCGTCGCATCCCCGCATGTCCCCTTCGCCACCACCACCGCCACCGCTACCACCATCACCATTCATCCTTCCGTTTCTCATCCACCGGACTAGGCTAAAAAAGGCTCCCCTCCTACCACCCTCTCCGCCAAGCCCGGCGTTACCTCTTCCACCCCCGTCACTCCCGCTGACCAGCCCACTGGGGTCAACGTGTGGAAGACAGTAGGCGTCCAGCGCCGCACCTCCACCACCTCCACCATCATCTCTTCCACGGCCTCCAGCGCCGCCGCCACCACCACCCTCTCCGCCACCTCGATCTCCTCTCTCCCCACCTCCGTGCAAGTCCCCTCTACCGGCAGAGTGCTGGAAAATGTAAAGGAAGAATCGTCCGCGACCGATCAGCAGCAGCAGCAGCATGTGCATTCGTTGGGAGCTGGGAAAAAAGCACCGTCGAAGGTGCCGGCCATGGGCGGCAAGGGGAACATCGCGTCCTCCATGAACGCCACCCACGCTGCCAGCATGGCTGCTCGAAAGCTGTCCGGTCTGGCGACCCCTTTTACCGTGTCTGGTCCCGGCGCCACTGCCACCTCCTCCTCCATCAACGGTCACACGAGCGGCGCCTATATGCCTGGGCAAGGCGGCAATTATGGCGGTGTGATGACCGGTGGCGTTGGCAATTCTCGTTCTCAGTCCTTTTCCATCGGTCATCCGCAAGACTCCTTCACCGCAGACGCTATCAAACATGCGGTCAAAAGCGCTGTGCCTGAGGAAATGGATCCTGCCTATCTTGCCAGCCTTGACGAGGAGATGACCGAGGAAGAGTACGCGCGCATGATCATGGACCGGCTGCGGGGTCAGCGCAGTATGTCCACCGTGAATCCTATTTTGAACACAAGACGTGGGAGTGCCCAGGGTTTGCTGGCCGATGGATGGCGCGCTGGTCCTGGCGGGCGCCACACACCAGAGGCTGGAGTGCATCATCGCCGCTCCGTGTCGACCGCCGCGGCCACCACCACCGGTCCTCCCCCCGGCCTGAATTCCGGGTTCGCTTCCAGCTTCTCCAACATCCAGCCTCCCAGCTCGGTGCGCCGCCTACACGAGGCTGCCGCAGAGTTCGACGCGCTGAAGAACCAGCGTCGTTTCTCGCTCGCTCCCTCCTCGGGCATCATGGGCAGCGGCGTCGCAAGTCTGGGCTCGGGCGGAGGTGTCCCGCCGAATGTGATGCGATACATCGCGGGCGCGAACCCTGCCGCTTCGCTTGCCAACTCTGCGGCGGGATTGCCGCAAGAGTATCTAGCGCTGCGACGTCATTCTCTTGCTGGTCCTGCACCACTGCCCCATACTGCAAGCAGCAGTGCCGCCTATCGCCATCTCTCTGATGCGCTGGATCACCTTCAGTTGGAAGAGTTCCGTCGCGCTCAGTATGGCGGTCTGGCCGCCGAAGAGATCGACGAATACTTCGACCCGGAACAACGTCGCAAGTCCATTGCCGATGTTGGCAAAGGCGTTCCGCTTTCGGCAATCCCGACCAACACCCTGCTCTACATTGTGGAATTCAAGGCTGGACGCTCGGATCTGTTTTATGCGGGCAGCGAGGGCGCTGCTCTGTCGCAGGTGATCAAGAAGGGCGATCTTGTGATCGTAGAAGCCGACCGTGGCAAGGATCTCGGCAAGGTTGTCAACGACAGTATCACTCCTGTGCAGGTGCAGCAACTGCAGCAGCAGCAGGCTGAGCTGATGCCGGATCTGATGCGCACAAACAAAGAGCTCCATCCGAAGCGCATCTATCGGCTTGCACAACCAGGAGAAGTTGCCATGTTGGTCACCAAGTCGCAGGACGAGATCAAGGGTTTGCAGGTGTGCCAAGCGAAAGTGCGCCAGCGCAAACTGCCCATGGAAGTGGTGGATGCGGAGTACCAGTGGGATAGACGCAAGCTCACGTTTTACTTCGTGGCCGACCGCCGCATTGATTTCCGGGAGCTTGTGCGTGAGCTTTTCAAAATCTACAAAACCAGAATCTGGATGTGCGCAGTGAATCCAGCGGCGGCAACCGGGGCTGTGCCTGGGTCAAATGCCACGGCGGTGAGCGCCAACACCAACATCGCCAACAATCCCATTACATCATCCTCAAGCATGACTGCAGGCGGTAATCAAGGACGTGACACCAAACAGCACCAGCGTCACATCAGCTTGATGGCCACGGCCGGTGGCGAATACTAGGTTTCTACATTCAGCAAGATTGATTATAATACGCGTCAAGATCGAGTATAAGAGAATAGGAGTAAAAGAAGAATGTGTGGGTGGGTGGTGAAGACATGAGCTTGAGGAGGAAATCCGTTGTGTTTGTTAAGACTTTGTTGGGGGGTTGTGGTATAGGAATGAATTTTCATGGCTTTCATCTGTCGGGTGTGCGGAGCAGAAACGCTTCCGCGCATTCTCGCAACGATCATGCGGGGTGAATGGTTGTGAAATTCTAATGTGGCTGCTGGGCATGGTCCTGTAGTGTAATGGTTAGCACCCGGGACTCTGAATCCCGTAATCCGAGTTCGACTCTCGGCAGGACCTTCTTGCTCGAGGAAGGCTGTCAAGCTGTAACTTTTGGCCCCGCCCATCGGCATTCAACGCCGGATTTCACATTTCTTTTGCAGCCAAGCGGTGCGCTTTCTCTATTCCGAATCGATTGTCCATGCTTGTCCGTCTTCGCCAGAGGTATGCGCCATTTGAAATGTGCCTGTGTCTCGTTTCATTGGTATTCTTTATTGGTACTTCAGCGGTAGCCATTTGCCGTGGGAGATGCATACAGTGAAAGGTACAAATACAGCAAGTACAATCATTTGCTAAGCGAGGTGGTAGAGGTGTCGAGTGACAACCACAGCAAATCTGCCCATTCCGCTTCCAGTTGCGTGGAAAGCGCGCGCGCAGCATCTGCACACAGACCACTGCTGCGTTGCCATGGCAGCACTGCATATCGAATCACTTCCCAAACCACCGCGTCGTCTATGCGTTCTATGCCGGCAATGGCTGCACACAGTTGCGTTGTTTCGACAAATATGCGCTGCTGCGGTGGCGACTGTAGCTGTGCTTGGCGCATGCCCGGTGCATGTGTACTTGCTTGTCGTGTCAATCGAAGTCGCAGACGCGGCCAAAGATCGCGGATGACACGTTTTCGCACGAAACGGCCACGACAGGTGCACATTTCCCGGCAAAGCTGCATGGCTGCTTCCACCACATTGCTCTCCTCTTCGCTGATGTCCAGTGCCAGCATCACCACCTGCCATACAGTGTCCACACACGCATCCACCTCTTGGCGTGAATGCAGTACGCGTATGCATGCACAGAGTGCGCGTAACGATGTAGCTCGCAGCTTCACATCATCTGTCCCGAGCTGATGCTGCAGCACAGCCATTATCCGCAACGCCAGCTGCTCGTTGTTCGAGGGTGCCGACACAGACGTGCTGTTCTCTTCAACAGCATGTGTGCTACTACATGACGTCTCGTTCGCTTTCGTGTGCGTCAGTTCTTCCATCATTGCCTTCACATCTCCTTCTTTGAAGTGCCGCGGCTTTTCTGTTGCGTCAGCGGGTGACTTTGCCAACATGCGCTGGCCCATCTGTTCTAAGAGGCTGTCTGGTGCCGCGGTAGTCTGAGCTAAATGCTGCACGTGCCATTGTGCAAACGCTCGCATAGCAGGCAATATGGGATCGTCCGTCTTTCGCACGCCCTCACCCTCCATGACTGATGATGTATCGCACGCGACAGACTCAACATTTTCAGCCGGAATGGCTTCTGCAATAGCGTGCAGCACATGTACCATGCTGATAGCCATCCACTCGTTAGCCACACCCTGCCATCGTTCCAGCGCAGTGGCCGTCTCTTCCACAATATCCGTCACCCACGGCAGCACATCAGCACCAGCCACGTGTACTAGCGAACGCACTAAGACAGGTGTGTACGGGTACCACTCAAGGTGTCGCATTCGCAATCCAGCCTCGTCTAGAATGCGGTCGATGGCATCGAGCAGCAACGCTTTGGGAGAAGCGTAGCCAAACGTATGGCATAGTTGCAGCAGTGTGTCTCGCGCCGCGCGCTGTATCGACGGCGTCTGCGTATCGCCTAGTTTCTCCAGAGCGGGATAGAGCACAGCAAGAAGTACTGTGTCCACATGTGCCGCACCAAGAATACGCGCACAAACGTTAAAGCCACTCAGGAGTTGGACCACTGTGGATGCCGTTTGCTCAGGCCATTTTGGATCTGCGGTGATTGGTATGTGGCCACGGTGTGTCGCCGCCGGAGAGCGTGCTAGGTGAGCAAGCTGTTCTATGCGGCTGGTTGGTAGATGCAGGTACTCGCTGTTGGCGAACAGGTGCATTATCTCTTCGGCCAATGCTTGCAGCGTTTCATCCGTGTTCTCTACGCGACCACGCAACAGCTGGTGAAGAATGAATACAGTCTCAGTGTAATACTCGTGCCCGTCAGCCGATCGCAGATACTTGACACATGGATCGACAAGCATATCCAAGTCTCCATGGTGACCAATGCATCGCAGACACGCGACCAACGCTGGCCCATCCGACACATGCACAAATCGAGGCAGCGGACTGTCGCCGTTCAAGCCTTTCATCTGTGAATCACACGTGGAAGGCGATAATGTCCCAATCTGTGTAAGCGACATGCCATCGAACACTTCCACCATGTTGTGATGGTCAAAGGCCATATATTTTACAAGCCGCAGGAACAGGCGCTTCCACTCCAGCTCGATCATCGGGCTCGCATCGGCTGTCTGTAGCGATTGCAGGTATGCATGCAACAGATTCAAGTCCCCTGGATCCTCATGCTTCGTTATCGACACGACAGACAGCAACAGCTGTCGACATCGCGCGACAAGGACATTGATGAAGTTGCCGCGTTGTTCTGTCAGTTGTGCAATCAGACGACCAGCGGTGTCGCGCACATCCAGCTCGGCATCTCGTGTCATACGAACCACCGTGTCCACCAGCACGCCCATACTCGTTGCCAATGTACGCGAAGACGTGCTGCACCAGCGTATGCACAGCGACAAAATAGTCTGCCGCACCTCGACATGAGGATGTCGTGACAAGCGCGTCAGAATAGTGGTAATGATTGGATGCAGTCGTTGCACGCTCTGTGCTATCCACTCCGGAGTGCGTATTGAAGAAGCATGCACATGTTGATCGTGTTCTCGCGGTGCATGCACCACCAACTGCTGTGCTGATGCGTCGGCTGAAGCAACACCAGGATGATGATCAGCCAATGGGCGCAAATCGCGCAAGGAGCGGACAGCTGGGGTCACAAATGCAAGCTCGGTGTCAGACATCACCACTGCCACAACATCACGCAGTGTGCGTAAAGCTGCCACTATCACGCGTATGGGACATGTCACGCCACGTGTGGATATCGAGGACATGGCGGCCACCACGCCTGGCAGACACTCAGCCACCACGTCGCTCGACCGTATCACTTCCACTAGCGTAGTATGCAGCGCAATCAGCGCCGCCAAACATAGGTCCATGTTTTGCTCCTTGAGGGCCATATCAAGTAGCAATGCAATGAGATGCGCGCGTGGTAGCCGAAACGCATGGGAAGAGAATAGGGCAGACGCAGAGCGGTCGACAATGTGCGTGCTAGTGTGTGGTTGTGGCTGTGGCTGTATTTGCAGCAGCTGTTGGATAAATGCAAGCATAGCACAGGCCGCTTGCTCGTCCTGTCTCGATTTGCGTTGTTGGAGCATACGTGATGTGAAAAGGATCAGCTGTTCTATGGTGGCAGCGTTTGTAAAGCATTCAGGAGCGCCAGTGACAACGAGCGTAAGACAGTGGAAAACGTCACAGCGGATCAGCTCAGGCTGCTGCGGCAGCGTGGCCATAACGCGGTATAGCGGCTGCATCACGAATTCCACCAGATGCAATGGAAAGTCAGCGCGTGTCGCGTGTCCTTCGATAGTGGTTGCCAACTGTGTCAAGGCGTCGTGTAGTCGATTGTGCGACGCACCGGGCGTCGATTCACGCAGCAACCGGATGCAGATTGGCTTCAACTACGCGCAGAGGCAGTATGCGTGTTAGTCGGAGCAGCGGCCGTGTCTTCCAAAAGCTCTTGCCTGCGTAAATAGCGGCGACGACGACGACGACGACGATGCCATCGTCGGTGTGTGCTCGCAGTGGTGGGCGGCGAGTGTTTGGTTCGGTCGCGTGTCTGTGCAGACGCTCCTCATCGCGCTGCTTGTCTCTCCGCCACGTTTCGCACCGCCTCACTTTCGTTGCTATGTGGCGCCAACTACAAAAGGGCCTTTTCTGTGCCGTTCGATCCCAGAACACTGCGTAACTCTACTTACTAGCAATGTTGGCATGACACGCGCGTAGTCCTATGAGCCGACAGTGCCGGCGCACACTGACGTCCGCAGAGGCCATCCTCTCCGCGAAAAAACCTAGCAAGCGCTCTGCTGGTCTCCTTGTCGGCACTTTGGCGCTTGGTGTGGCCGCTGGCGTGGGGCTGGCCAGTGTGCTGGTTGACGAGAAGGTGCGCACATGCAGAAACTCGGTGTCTCACTGTTGTCGCGTGTAGGACAAGGTGCATCCGGAGTTCCGTATGAGCCACGTATCGCATACTCCCCCCACGGTGACGTTTTACATCGCTGTGCCAAGTGGGGTCGTTGTGCTGATGCAGGTGTAGTAGACGCTTCATGATTTTCCTGTTCTAAAGGAACCGGCACCGGATGCGCCTATGCGGGACCGGATGGCTCACTTCGTGCAATCACTGCAGCGCCTCATTGTCACCAAACTGTCCGAGCAAGACGGATCCCCCTTTTTCGTGGATGTGTGGAAGCGTGACGAAGGCGGATTCGGCGTGTCCTGCGTGTTGGAGTCCGGAAATGTGTTCGAGAAGGCCGGCGTGAACGTGTCTGTCATCAACGGTGTGCTGCCGCCAGCCGGTATTGCACAAATGCGCGCGCGTGGACATCATGCATTGGATCCGTCCAAAGCCGCACCATTCTTTGCCACCGGCATCTCGATTGTATTGCATCCGCGGAACCCGCACACTCCCATTGTGCATCTCAACTATCGATACTTCGAGGTGCAGAAGGAAAACGGCGAAGTAGTTGCTTGGTTCGGTGGCGGCAGTGACCTTACTCCCATCTACCTGTACGAGGAAGACGCGACGCACTTCCACCAAACGCTCAAGGACGCCTGCGCTCCCCACGATCCACACTACTATCGAGACTTCAAGCGCTGGGCAGACGACTATTTCGATGTCGAGCACCGAGGAGAGCGACGTGGTGTGGGAGGAATTTTCTTTGACGATCTTTCCGTGGGTAGCGACCCAGACCGCGTGTTCAACTTCGTGCGCTCGTGTGGCAACGCGTTCCTTCCATCCTACTTGCCACTCGTGGAGCGTACGAAAAACATGTCCTACTCGACGCGGGAGAAGGAGTGGCAGCAACTGCGACGTGGACGCTATGTCGAATTCAATCTTGTGTACGATCGTGGCACCAAGTTCGGCCTGGTGACGCCAGGCGCGCGCATCGAAAGCATTCTCATGAGCCTGCCCATCACTGCGCGCTGGCAGTACCGGCATGTACCGGAAAAGGGAAGCAAAGAGGCGGCAGTGGTGGAGGTGCTGCGGCATCCACGCGACTGGGTGCCATTAGAATAACACTGTAATCTGCATAGTTGACTAGATACACATTCTACCCGTGTGACACACATGCTGCCCAAACACACCGCATCGACCCCATCTCGTTGTTGTCGTTGTCGTCAAGTATGCATTGCCGTGGGGTGTGCATGTCTAGGAGGAGTTTCTCTCGCTGCACACCTAGCCACCGCTCACAGGCGGAATCACGGCGATTTCATCACCAGGCCTGATGCGAGCATGTGCATCAGCCCATTCCACATACTCCATATTGATGGCCAACATACACGTACGTAGCACCTTTTCCAAGACTGGATGTTGCGTCAGCAGTATCTGTCGAAACTGTGCAACGCTGAGTTCGTTTTGTCCTTCTGCACCCAGAAGGAGCTGCTCGGTGGACATGTCCACGGCCTCGCGTGCGCTAGCGAAGTACAGCACCGTGGCGTAGGCGGGGCGTGGTGGCAGCGGAGGCGGTGCGTCAGCAGATGACATGTGGATGTGGAGATGTGTGTGACGCGCTTTTATTGTGGCCCGCTGGTGTGGTGCGAGAATGTTGACGCTATCTGTTGGTGATCGCGTGCAGCTAGTGGACAAAGCAGAGCGCGGCACCGTTCGCTACATAGGGCCTGTGAAAGATAGTGCCGGTGACTGGATCGGCGTGGAATGGGATGAGCCGGCTAGAGGCCGTCACTCTGGGGATAAAGACAACTGCCACTACTTCACCTGTGTGTAAGGTTATTCTATGCGTCCAGTCACCACCACCACCGCCCCGCCGCCATCATCAGTCTCTTACCAAGTACAGTGTGCCTGGAGCTGGATCTTTTGTTAGACCTACGAAAGTGTCGGGTGGTGTTGACTTTGCTGCTGCACTGCGAGAGAAATATGTGTCCAGTGCTGCAGGCGAGGGAGAGTGCGAGGACGTTGTGTTGCGACTGGGTGGCGAAGGCGTAGCCGTGAAGACAGTGGGATGGTCGAAGATGGCCGCGAAGCTTTGGTATGGTGGAGGGGTGCTGCATTGTACTGATATCTGCTCTGTAGCCAACTGGAGCGACTGGAGGAGATTGGTATGATGGAGTGTCGAGTGAATGGACCACATGTGGATGATACGATTATGCAGTCCATTTCACCTGGTAGTCGCGCTCCCTCCAGGATCAGCAGCACTCACACTGCTGCTGCTTCGAATAGTCGTTCGCGATCTGGATTTGAGTGGAAACCTGTTGAAAGATTGGCATGCGGTTGCCGGAATCACTCGACATCTACACCGCCTGCATATTCTTCGTCTCAAGTAACCGTGCCGCTGGTCGATGATATCGTCATGCATGCGCGTATAGCAACAACTGGTTTCTTCCGCTGCTCGACACACCCACCACCATTGTCGATGCATTCGTGCATCTGCAAGTGCTCGCACTAGATCGAACACACATGACATGGCAGCAGGTGGACAAGTACAGGCAAATCATATGGTACTCATCACCGATCGCAGATGGTGTATTTAGCACCAGCCTTGCCAAAATTGGAGCGGCTTCATCTTGGCTTCAATCGTCTGCACTGCTTGACCGAGGCGTCCCCCTGTTTCCCGTGCCTCAAACACATATCGTTAACCCACAATGGAATGTCGGATTGGTCCGAGATTCTTAAGCTGTCTCAATTGCCAATGTACGCTGCTGGCCGTGAAGACGCCTTGGTGATCACTATGTTGCGGTGTGTAGGCTTGAAAGTTTAGACTTGACTGGCAACCAGATCGAGCACATCACCGTCCCGCCACGCTCGCTTCCTCATCTTCGACAGCTTTATTTAACGAAAAACTGTGTAAGCAGCTGGGCTAGCGTTGACCAGTTAAACGATCTGCCAGAGCTGCGGGACGTACGCTTACAGGCAAATCCTGTCGTGAAACGTAGCCTGCTGCTAGTAGCCTGCTGGTGACTGTTTGTTTAGAGTACAAGGATACGGTGGTGGCGGATATGGTGGCTATTGCACGCCTCCGCGGCCTCACAGTGCTCAACGGCATTGCTATTATGCGACGAAATCCCATGGTAACACCTCCGCACTACCGCTGAAGCGCTTAACATGGCGCGTGACGTGTGACGCGTGACGCAGTCGCTACGAGATGAAAGGGCAGACAGTGAAAGATACTATCTAAAGCTGTGTCGAGAAGAGTCCATGCGGCTCGGTTGGACAGAAACGGAGCTTCAGAACCAGCATCCGCGCTATCAAGAGCTGTACGAATGTGGGTGTTTCGCATTGTTTTTCCTGTGTAATGCTACGATGCGTTGCCAGTACATGGCGCACCGGTGCATGAGAATGCGACGGTCATGTCGAAGCGTATTGGGGACCACTTGATAGGTACGTCCGCGTTCACGTCATCCTGCGACCCACGGTTGGATAGATGTTAAGATAGTGGTGATGAAAGAGGGATGTGCAGACCCGGTGAAAGTGCTTCACAAACGCTTGCTAGGTACGTGTCCAGCGAAGGACGGGAAAAGGATGCCAGCGTGTTCCAAAACACTTTAGGAACCATGACTGTACGCAATCTGAAATACATGCTGCAGCGTGCTTTGGGCAAAGCGGGTGGTGAGATCAAGCTAGGTCGATCCACACAAGCATCGGTGTGTGTGTGTGTGTGTGTGGCCGTCTGCGCTTTTGCAATAACGACACTCATGTGTTAGGATTCGAACAATGGAATGATGATCTGGCTGGACAATGATTTGCGAGACATTGGGTTTTATGGATTGTCCACAAACGAGGAGCTACATGTGGTGATCGAATAGTTTGTTGGAGTAGTGTACATGGACATTTTGGTGTATTTGCTATTGCCAAAAGCTGGTTGCGGATGTCGATGCGTCTTTCAGAGGGTGGTGCGAGGACGTGGTGTCAGCGGGCTCCTTTGTATGTTCAATGATGCGCAGTTGAGCAGCTCTCGACCAGTGTCGCTGCCTTGTCCATCCATTTGACTCCAGTTTCCATCCACCAGCGTTGGTGCGAGCGGCTGTCTTCTCCACCTGCCACCGGCTTCCCTCTAGCCACACCCAACGACACTCCATATCAGTGGCAAATACCGGGGGAGGAAGCTGGTATTTCTCCGGCGGGCTGGACACGGCTCTCGTCTCATCTGTCCTGCTCACAGGTGAGAGGCGGCAGCAGATGTGTGACGGCGTACCAAGCGGCAGGATCGGTGGGAAGGAGAAGAGAAGCAGACCATCCCACGCCCACCCAATATCGCTGATACTCCATGATGGTGAACACCGTTTGTTCTGTCATTGGTGTGTGTACTGGCGTGTGCATCGATGTGTGCACCGATGTATGCGCCGATGTATGCGCCGATGTATGCGCCGATGTACGCGTTGCTAGTGGTTCGGTGACTTTTATGATGGGTGGCGACTATGAATCCACGATGACACATAGTGTTGTCACAACCGGTCTCGCCTACCTGGATGGCAAAGCCTAGTGCCAGGCACCGAGCCCACGGGGAACGGCAAGTGAAAAGCAGAACACCCAGCAACAGAATCCAACCACGGATAGTCAGCATGTAGTTGCCCATCAACCACACGCACACGACATAGCCCATCGATTGCAAAGAGAGCGTGGAAGCGGTGGGCAGATACGAGTGTAATGACAGCACGATGGAGAATAGACGGTCATCGGTGGCACAAGCAATGTATGCGGTGTTTTCCTCTGCCATTGCAGGGTGCTGCAGCTGACGCACACGTTCCTCACCGATCCTGCGATAGAATAACCAGCCGATGCACAGTAAAGGCAGGCCGACTACCCATACCAGCTCGATATAGCACACGAACAGGCAAAAGAGGGTGAGGGCAAGGAGGGACTGGACAGGGGTCTCCCAGTGCAATAGTGCATACGAAGGTAGAATGATAGTGGCCAGGACATCGAGTGCGCGTCTCTGTTGTAGATTATGGATGGGCAGCTCGTTGTTCGCGGATGCGATGGCGGAAGGGGGAAGCTGGTGCAAGTGTTGGTGGTGGCGATAGTGCATCAAATACAAGTCATCCATCGTTCACAAGCCAACAGCGCATGCAAGGCAGTCTCACTTGCATGTAGCTGTGGCTACAAGGCGAGATGACGCAGCCTGGCCATGCAACGATTAGCCGCCACGCACGCTCACACCACACGACAGGCGTGGCACAACGGCAACGGTGCCGGCTGTGAACGTTGCTGCGGTGTGAGGCAGTGCGAGCAAAACATGCGTGTGTCGCTCTGGTTTATAATTATAAAAGTCAATGCCTGCAAAGAAAGTGCCATTTTGGAAGACACCGACACACCGCCTGCCAGTGCTCAGCTTGTACCGAAGCACCCTACGCGTGTGTCAGCAGCTTGCCGATCCCATCCATCGGACCTATGCGTATGGCGCAGTGCGGGAACGGTATCGGTTCTGCCGCCATCTCACGTCGCCCACACAGACGCAAGCACGCACGCAAGAGGGCCAAGAGGTGAGAGGCGCCTGGCGGGGCGTGGCGTGGTGTATGCATGTAGTCACCATTATCCTATGCAATAGACACTGCAACGGTTGGCAAGCGCAGCCGCTCACACACCGTCAGAGCTGGCGTGGGTGGACGCATTGGCTTGGGGACGCGAAGGACGTCTCCGCACCGTGGTCACCATCGTACTGCCCACGCATCCATTCTTAGTGCTCACCATCCTCAAAGCTGCAAGAACGGAAACGGGTAGGTGCAGTGGGTGTGCGAGTGCACGCGCAGGCGAAGGCGGAGGGATGACCATCTCCTCAACGCGCATGGGTGTAGCGCCGACCGAGCCGATTGCTCGCCGACACGCGTTCATTCAGCGCGGTGGAGCAGTCGTCGCATCGATGCTATCGCATACCCTTCCCTGACCACCTGCGATCGCTGCTTCCACGGCCGCTGCCACCACGGAGACCACGACGGATGCTGCCAGAGCACGCGCTACGCAGGTTCCGGGTGATCACGGCTTCGGGATACACGTTCACGCGAATCAAACCGCTGAGACAACCGCACTGGATCGGCATGATGCTGCGCCTGCGAGAGAAGACACTGCAGTTCCGCGTAGAGAAGCTGGCGAGGTTTCAGAGATGGCGCGACGACATGCAGGAGGAAGAGCGGTTTCTGGAGCGACTGCATCGACCGTCCACAGGATGGGGTATGTGGCTACGCGGGTATGGTGCTGCGCTGCGCTATGCTGACCGAAGGTGTAGTGCCTGAGCTGGACGCGTGGGTGAAGACATACCTCGCGATGGTGTTTCGAAGACGGTACAAAAAATAAGTTTTGGGCATCCCACTATTTTGCGACGGGGAGCGATGGACGGCAATAAATACGGGATCAGGCGTTGGTGAGTAACAGTTGGACAAGGTGGCGCTTGTCTGTCACCACTGCTTCTGGTGGAACGAGGATGGCATGAATGGCGCGCTTGCTGGGTTCATACATGCTGCTTGGTGTTGTGTGACGACCAGTGGTGACGTGGCGGGGAGTGTGGTGTTCGCATCGGCGCACCCGCGTAGGCGGGCGTGTCGAGGTGATTAAAGAGGCGAGCAATGCGTGAGGCTGGCAACAGAGCAGCGAAAATCGCCCGCATCAATTACACAGTCCTGTCCGTCACAGCTGGGACTGCATGAGTCGGTGGTGTGTCCAGCGGTGCGTCAGACTGCCCATCCGTTTTGCTCCAATAGCTAACGATATATCTGTTTAACGGTAGACACCGCCGCCATCCCTTTTACACAACCCAACTCAAGCCGTGTTGATAAAAGCGCTCTTATTCACATCTATCAGGGCTCCATTGTCACATCGACGCTATATACATACTAACACAGTCGTTTGCGAATAGTCAACGTCATTCATGCCATGGGTGNAAAGCTTAGGAGGAGGGTGTAGTGCCTGACACGCGGCGAGATCGTGGAGACACGGCACTTGCACTGGCTGAAAGCGACGTTGGTACACGGTGGCACAGACCCGCACTCACCTTGACTGTAAAACGGGGTTTGCGGTTCGCTTTGGCTTGTGACCGCTCCCAGTGGAGGCATCATCACCGAACCAGAGGCTGAACGTGCACGGAAAATAGAGCCCGCGTCAAGATTGCGGGTCAGCACCGTGCTGGTCGCTGAAACAGAACGCTATACCACGCACACACACGCACACACACCCCCGTCAGTAGCCACCGGTGTGGCACTCTACGCAACTTACAGCACGAGCGGATGAGCTGGTTCGCCATAGCAACAACGAGCTGTTCCCCCCGACCCGGTGGTGAGAAGAAGAAGCAGCAGCATGCGCCAGTGACACATACTCTTCGTTCAGTGGTAGCAGGTCATCGACCGAGAGTCCCAACTTCTTTCGCAGCTCAAAGAGCTCCTTTTTGTAGGCCATTGCGTGATTATGCTTGTTAATTACTGTGTGGATGCGATGCATTGCGTGAGGCAGGCGCTGTGCGTGGCAATAAAATACATTCGCGTTCGAGCTCAACCATGCGGATACGTGCTGCGTTCAGTTCTGACTTAAGCACCTCCACAACCGTTTCACGTGCGTAGTCCGATCCAGACGACTGGTGGCTTGGTTTCCACCGCATCCTGGAAATGGCACACAGGTCGTTAGTGCTATGACGCGCATGACGCGGGGGGTAGCGTACGAGGAAGAGTTGCTGGGAGAGGAGAGCCCAGGACTGGCTGGCTCGGAAGCACGCGTACTACTCCCTGGTGCTCCGTTCGTGGGTACGGAGGCGCACAACAGCACATCCATTTGTTTTTGCAAGCGATTGACAATGGCTTCTTGTTCTTGCTCCAAAGCGTTCTCGATATCTACCTTTTCCTGTTGCAGCTGGATGGTGTGTGCAAAACGTTAAAGCGCAGATGGGTGGTCAGTGCAAGGTGTGCACGCACGACATACCTTCTCCAGTCGTCGTTGCAACCGATTTGTCAGGAATTCCTCTTCACGCTCCACCTGCTGCATGAGCTCACCTTTCTCCTTCGTAAGGCCGCTGATTTTTCGCAGCAGCGTGTTGGAGATGTACTCTTCTTCCTGTTCAGCAGACTTTTGCTGCATACATGAGCCGTGTGTCATAGTGCTTTGCACCCCACTCCCCCCCCCACGCTTGCTGCCTACCAGTTCTACGGTCAGCTGCCGAAGGCTATGATTATCATGCTTTAGAATATCCACATGACCGCGTTCCATTTCTAGATCGAAACGAAGTCGCTTCAGTTCCGCTAGCTGGTCACTCAATTTCCCACTCAGTTGATCGACGAGCGAGCGCATATCATCTCCGCCACTGCTGCTATGATCGTGCATGGTCGACAGTTGATGCAAGCGAGACTGCAGCTCAAGTGTGTCGGCGTCTAGCGAGCACGAGCTCCCCGAGCGCTGATGAGTGACAACTTGCAGTGGCGCCGGTTCGGGCAGCGAGCGACTGTCGGGTGACGCTGACAGCACCACTACGCCTTCCCGCGCTTCCGGCTGCATATTAGAAACGAGAAACGAGCGCGGGTGCACGTTCAAGGAGTATGGCTCGCGAGACGACTTCTGCTGAAGAGACAGGGCGCGTGAGAGTCCGGCCGTGCGCTGCCTCGGGGCAGCGGTGGCAGTGGGAATGGCGGTATTTGCACGCTCCATCTCTGTGCTGACAGGTGAACGACCGAGTATCGCAATCAATAGTAGCCAGCCGTTCTGTCGTGCGGACAAATGTGAACGGGCTCGCACTGAGAGCGCTAGCGATGAGCGCAAAGTGTTTTTGCGTGGGACGAGTCAGGTGACGGGTGGGATGGATTGCACCAGTGTGGTCCGTCTTGAACACCACCACGATCAGAGATCAAAGGCAGTGGCACGACAGTGTGGTGCAAATGCGTGCAAGCAGTGCTGTTGGACATGCTGGCATCTGCGCTAGTCCATGGCATGACCACCGTGGCTGCACTGACTAGCAGCAGGCCTTACAACAGTGTGCACATATGACATGCCTTTGCTTCTGTAGCTAGGAAATGGCACAAACACACGGCTTGGTTTGCAGACACATGTGCAGTGCATTGCGGATGAACAGCGCCTGCGAGGTAAGCGACGGGTCTGTTGACCAAACAGACGCTGTGCGCAGTTGGCCAGCGAACAGCAAGAGAAGCAGCAAGAGAAGCAGC
>QZWT01000062.1:0-40441 GCA_004114315.1 Cochlonema odontosperma | reverse complement strand
CTGGCAGCGGCGTGCTGAATGCCGAGCTGGCCATCGCCATGGGTTACCTTTAACACAATGTAACCTATTGGTCGATTTGCGGTTACTATCGGCTTTCTGTGAATTCTCTGCTCATATGTGACACTTTCTGTCACTGTTGTTTGCACTCTTCTGCTGCGCAAATCTTACTGACAAACGATTTATCTATGTCACTCATTTGCACTGCGCGTCTTGTTGCTTGGTGTTGCGGCTGTGTTTGTGTCGGCTCTTTGCTCCCACATCGTGCATTTCAGCAGTCCTGGTAGCGCGGATCGACTCCTTATATTTGCTGCATGACGACGGTTCAAGGCAACGTCCAGACAAACGATGACAGCCTCACGCTGTCGCTCACCGGCACGCGCCCGCATCCTTCTAGGATCGCGCATCCCACCACCGGTCACACCTTCTCTTTCGAAGACGTTGCTACTGGTGATTACCTGCTCACCGTGCAATCCCTTCTCCATGCATATCCATCTGTAAAGTGGCTTTTGTCTGCGTGCATTTATGTGGATAGTACAGAGTAAGGGTAGAGGCTGACAATGGCCTGGTGCAGTTCTATCCGCATACACACGCGTTTCCTTGGGAAACTGCGGGTGAATGGAACTCAGGCGTGCTGAATGTAGTCTCTTCAGGACACCACGTGTATTTCGAACAGCACGCAAGCGGAGGAGGCATTTGGGCCAGCGTCATTGGGAACCCAATGATCTTGATGATGGGTGTAAGTGTCTTGATGATGCTGGCTATGCCTTGGCTGTTAAAGAGGATGGATCCTGAAGTGCTGAAAGAATTGAAAACCAATCCGGGACTGATTGCTAGCGGTGGCGGAGACGTATCCGACAAGCTAGCAAATATGATGCTCAATACGCGTGCACCAAAGAAGCAAACATAGCATATGCACTTCGACTGGTGTATGATGGAAAGAGAAACCACATGTGTGACCTGTATGCTCTTGTATTCGTTCAGCTAGCATTGTGGTTGAGAGCACTTGCCGAGCAGACGCTTTAGGTTGCTCTCTCTAAATACTAACTTTTAAGGCGGCTCTATCACCGTGTTGTCTCGTTGCATTTGGTGCTCTTGCGTTCACTACATAAGGTGGGCGTGGCGAAGTGCCACTTTTGTGGTAAACAGACATGCCTTCAAACGTGCCTTTGTGCAACAATGCCGCTCTCCTACTACTTTTACGGACGCAGTAAAGCTGCTTTTTGCATAGACGCCATCTGGATTCGCAGCTTACGCCTTGCACACACAAGGAAGCACAGTGCAAGCGCAATCGGCTTTGCTATATAGTATCGTTATTTGCACTTCTCCTATATACATTTTGGCATTATCAGTTAGTAGTATGTACACCGTTGCTCTCGCTAGTAGCCAAAAAGGCTGGGCGCATATCTCGTAAGCAAATTTGACATCTTCGAGCGCCAACCGTTCGTACGACCGTCAGAATACTCCACCCAACCCATGTTTCGTTCTCCAGCCACATATTTTAGGGTAGGCGAGCTCTCTGCAGGCCATGTAGCACTTTGTCGATACCAGCTCTGCCGGCGCTTCTCTAGTTCGCGATACTCTTCGTCCTCGTCGTCGTGTTCCTCGTCTCGCGGCGTCACACGGCTAAGCCGCTTCAAGCTATTCATTGCTTGGTGGAAACTGGGGGGCGTGAACAGACGGGTTGTTCGCCGGGAGGATGAGCACTGGTCGCCGTCGCGCGAAGTCTGTGCACGCCGTCGCCCTCGCATGGACAGTTTGCTGCTGGAGCGTATCAGTATAGGAACCTCGAGCAGGTCTTGTTGCATGAACAATGGAAACTGCAGCAGTTCTTTCGCCGGAGGGCGCTTGCTCGCGTCTATCGCCGTGCATGAGCCGCTGCCGCATACGAGGAAGATACGCACCGTCTTGCAAGCAGGCGTTGATGAACTGCTGGTAGGCTGTGGAGCAGTAGGATCCTTCCAATAGGCGCCGAGCCAGCACACCAAGCGCCCAAACATCTGACTAGGAAAATGAAAGAGCGCGCGGATACAAACACATACGGCAGGCGTGACGCTTCGTGAAGCCAATGACTCGGTGCTAATCCCTAGACAACGAAGTCAGCCATCACTGTTTGGAAACTGAGTAGTCATTACACGAGGCAGGGCCAAAATCAGAAATTGCAGATGCATAGGGTCGCACATAGTCGCCTAGATGAGTGGGTGGGTGGGTAGATGGGTGAGTGAGTGAACAAAGCGCATCATGAAATGCCATCCGCGTGTGCCTACCTAGCTTGACAGTACCGTCGGTGCAGACCATGACATTTCGCGTGTGCAAGCGTCTGTAAGCACACGCGAGTAAGTATATAGACTGAACACAGCTGACATACCCATGCACACAACCGCATAGATGCAGATGCGCCAGCCCACGCAGCACCTGTTGCAGCACAGCTATAGCCCGTGCTTCGCCCATAGAGCCATTGCGCATCAGCAGTTCTGCCAGCGAGCCTTGCGTGCAATACTCCCACACCAGCTGCATACAGCACGAATGAAAAACAATGCGCCACACCACACCTACCCAAACATCGCCATTCAAGATTGACCATCCTAGAACGCAGCACATGTCAGCCAAGTATGGATAAGGCGACACGGTGCGTACCGTAATACGGTACTAAATGCGGATGGTCCAGACCAACAGTGATCGACAGAAGGTCCTGGAGCGAGTCTCGACGCGAGGAGGCCAGCGAGAAGCCAGGGTAGATTTTAACGCACTTGCATTGCTTGGTCATGGCAGCCTGCGCAACATAAACATAGGCTGGCGATCTGTGAATGATGTGGTTATCGGTGCGTGTGACTGGCGGATACGCTTTCTCTAGGGGTCGGTCGAGGAATAGCCGCTCCAGGTACTGGCGATGAACACGGACGTGGGGGTCCTTTGTGTGCGCGGGTTAGGCACGGCAGCGCCAACACCTCCCACGCACGCACATACCGGCGGTGGAGA
Source organism: Cochlonema odontosperma (assembly GCA_004114315.1). Taxonomy (NCBI): domain Eukaryota; kingdom Fungi; phylum Zoopagomycota; class Zoopagomycetes; order Zoopagales; family Cochlonemataceae; genus Cochlonema; species Cochlonema odontosperma. The sequence goes on along the minus strand of QZWT01000062.1, from coordinate 37,465 downwards.
CAGCAGCGACGAGGTGCTTTTGGGCGGCAAATACGACTGGCGCCGGGGCATATTTGGAGATGGCTGTCGTGGCGCGGAGTTGGCGTGCGCAGCAGTAAGCATTGATGAACCCGCACTGTCTGGCGAAAGAGACAGGAAGCGTCACGGTTGCCGGGTTTCGAGTGCATGCTTCAGTCGCGTGACAGCGCGCAGATTGTCCGCTGGACGCAGGCGGAGGCGTCATCAGCTGTGTGACGGGTGTGACGGGTGGAGTGCGACTGCTGTTTTGCATCTGCACGGTGTGCGTCTGATTTTCGGATAAAAATGGGTTTGGCTGGAACGAAGATTCGACAGCGCATCGGCGCAGATCCGAACAATCTAAACTGGTCGAATGGTAGGCTTTCGTCAGCAGAAGGGTTGTGTGTGGTGAGTTGTGTGCGGCGGGCTGTGTGTAACGAGCTGTGTGTGGGGTTCCGTAGACACGAGCAAGTTCGGCTTCAAAATGCTGACAAAACTGGGCTGGCAGCCGGGGAAGGGGCTGGGCGCGAACGAGAATGGGCGCACCGAACACATCACGATGCGTGTGAAAGAGGACAAGCATGGTGTTGGTGTGGATAAGCGCACCGTGAACGACTGGGTCGAGCAGCATGATGCCTTTGAAAAAGTACTGCAGAAATTGAACGCCGATATGGAAACTGCTCCTGTCCCCGATGCGCAAGACCGAAAGCGCAAACGAAAAGAAGAGAAAAAGGAAGAGAAAAGAAAAAAGAAACTTTTGGCAAAGAAAGCGGAGAAGTCGGAGGCGTCGGAGGAAGCATCAGAGGAGGAGTCGGACACCAAGGCAGTGCCAGAGACACTGGTCATGCGAAACCCGTAGGTGCTCTATGGTAGCCGCATCGCGTCACACAACCTGAGAATAGACAGAGAGCGAAGTTCCGTCGTAACAAGTCTGTGCAAGGATACAATGCCAAAGACTTAAACGCAATCTTGGGCGTGAAGCTTGCTGGTGCATCTTCGGATGCATCCATGGTAAAGGCAGGGATGCATGCTGGAACTGTGGCTGATGATGAAACAGGTAGAGAGCACGTTCATGGGTCCTGATATGACTGTCAGCACACAGTCTACGAAAGACTATTTTTCCACAAAAATGAAGGGCTTACGTGTGGAGGGTCTGGCAAGTTCTGGTCTTGCTGAAATGTCCCTACCAAACACAATGGAAGATTCACAAAGCGAACTTCCACGAGAGAAGAGGGAGAAGAGGAAGGAGAAGAAGGAGAAGGAGAAGGAGAAGGAGAAGGAGAAGGAGAAGGAGAAGAAGGAGAAGTCTAAACGAAAAAGTAGAGAATAATCCTAGAATACATCTCCTAGACACACTATGTCTTAGCAAGTGTACGATTCAAATCAAATAGCTTGCATAAGCAACACATACTGCCTACTTCCATCCAGAGCGATATAGAACCCAACTTTCGTATACAAAGTCAGACGCGAGCAGCCCAGGCCCTGAAGTAACACACAGCTTTGATGCACACCGAGGGCACGCATACTTTGGGATGCAACTGCAGCGTATGACCGGCACTAAGTCCACAGAAGTTGTCACGAAAAAGTACACGCCAAAACTACGGTTCGCTGACTCTTTCTTGTGAGAACTGAAACAAGATGGCTGGTTGGTGTTTTCTTGGATATCCTGAGTGGCATCGCTTGCAGAAAGCTAATGGTCTCAGACTCCCTGGATCTACTGCTGGATCTCATAGAGCTTCCACAGCCGTTGACGCGTGAAACTATACTTGACGATCTGGAGCGGGACTTTCTGCTCCCTCGGCCTGTGCTTCCGCGTCAACTGCTAGCTCGTGCACAAAAGTAACCGGCTCTACCTGCAAACCCTACAGTCGCAATAGAGATATCGCATGGGAGCCGGACATCTATCGCTTCCTGCCTCTCGAGTTCTCAAAGCCAGCATTCGAACTGGTGCCTGACTATGATTATGACGGAAAGTTTATTGGCATTCGAGAGGTACGGAAGCATCCAAAGTGCTTTTAGCGACGACAGAAAGGTGGCAATAGAAACGGAGAGCACTGGAGACGCGCGTATCTCACAATCCGTGCAGCGAGCTCCGACAAGACCAGAAGACTATGTTCGTGGACACATAGGACATGTCCCATTTTTTCCAGGTATCTCGCGCACGTGTTGCTGACACAACAGTATTAAGCTTGAATAGGTGGCTTGGATCCTGCGGAGAATGTTAAGGATGCTACGACTCATGACGTTATGCAAGAACTTCGCGACTGGCTTAAAATGGATGGTAAACAAACGCTTCGTCAATAGCACCGCTGCTCACTCCAACTTAGAGTCAAGCGAGCTGAAAAGCATTCCTCCTGGATTCGATCGCGGAATTCTGCTTCCTGGTAGCTGCCGTTATGGAGCCTCCTACATGCTATACTAGTTACCTCTAATACGCCGGAGTCGGAACGCGCCCATTCAAGGGTCACGCTGAAAGAATTGCTGAAAGAGGTTGCTATCGAGGAGGACGCTGCGAAGCACGAAGACAAGGCACTCCCCACGACGCTGACAGCCGCTGAGAAAGCTGGTAAGCAAGCGGTGAGCGCAAGTGGCATTGACATCTGAGGTAAGAAGATGAAACAAAACACCTAAAAAAACATGAAGAGATCGACAGCTTCTTGTCTAAAGATGTAGCTTCATCCGTGAAACTGTTTGCTTCACATCGCAGCCGTTAGATATCATCCTGCCGGTTGCCCCGCAGCCGGCATCGGCGCTGAAACGAGAATGGGCACAGGTAATTGACGTCAATCGTGGGATGGACAATTTTCACGAGCTGGTGCCCGAACTGGCTCATCAAGTATGCAAGCTGTAACTGCCGATGCTTACGCAGAGACAGTATCCGTTCGAGCTGGATGTCTTCCAGAAGCAGGCTATATACCATTTGGAACGAGGGGAATCCGTGTTCATTGCTGCCCATACCAGTGCTGGGAAAACGGTGGTGGCTGAATACGCGATTGCACTTGCTGCTAAGCATATGACACGGTAAGCTTGTGGGCAGCATGCAATCTTGATGCACTACAGCGCAATCTACACATCACCAATCAAGGCTTTGTCCAACCAAAAGTTCCGCGATTTCTCGAAGACATTCCAAGACGTTGGCATTCTCACAGGCGACGTCCAAATCCAGCCAGAAGCATCTTGCCTAATCATGACCACCGAAATCCTCCGATCAATGTTATATCGTGGTGCAGACTTGATTCGCGACGTGGAGTTTGTCATCTTCGACGAAGTGCATTATGTCAATGACAGCGAGCGCGGCGTGGTATGGGAGGAAGTCATTATCATGCTGCCAGATTGGGTGACCATTATTTTGCTTTCCGCCACCGTACCTAACACGAAGGAGTTTGCTGATTGGGTTGGGTGCGTAAGTACAACATCGCACCTCCATACTGACGCCAGAGTGTCAACATGCGTACATCTAGCCGAACCAAGCGCAAAGACATCTACGTGATTAGCACTCTCAAACGACCTGTTCCACTTGAACACTATCTCTATGTTGGCAATGATATCCACAAAATCGTTGACGCAAGCAAGAAGTTCTTATCGCAGGGGTGAGTGTGAACAGGGAAAGCGGTTTTCACCAGGCTCACTCTTGTAGCTGGAAGAATGCGAATGAGTCAAACATGAGCAAAAAGGAGCTGACATCGTCGACAAAAGCAGGACGGGGTGGGAGAGGAGGGTCTACACGAGGAGGATCAGGCCAACGCCTGGGCAATATGCGAGCGCATGACAAGCAGGTGTGGTATGGTCTGGCATGTCGCTTGCTTATCGGAACAAGGATCGGAACTTGTGGATTCATTTGGTCGGCCATCTGCGCAAGAAAGAGCTTCTGCCTGCTGTGATGTTCACCTTCTCTAAGCGGAAATGCGAAGAATTTGCCGGTGCGCTCAGCAATATCGATCTAAGCACAGCATCGGAGAAGAGCGAAATTCATGTTTTTATCGAGCGAAGCATCACGCGACTACGAGGCAGGATGACAAACGCCGAATATGACTGACTCAGTGATGCGCAGGAACGGACAAGGAACTCCCGCAAGTGCTGAGAATGCGCGAACTGCTTGCCCGTGGCATTGCTGTACATCACGGTGGTCTTTTGCCGATTATCAAGGAAGTGGTGGAAATCTTGTTTGCGCGTGGACTTGTCAAAGTCCTGTTTGCCACAGAAACATTTGCCATGGTGCGTGGTTGGATGGCTGTTTTGAAGTGTGCTTATGTGCCAAGGGCGTAAACATGCCAGCGAAAACTGTGGTATTTTCAGGGTTGCGTAAGCACGATGGACAGGGCTTTCGTGATTTGCTGCCAGGTATGTAATGGGGAGGGAGTGGGAAGTGGGAAATGGGAAGTGGGAAGTGGAGAGCGGGGAGCGGGGAGCGAGGAGCGGAGAATCACAGCGTGACTATGCGCAAAGGCGAATACACACAAATGTCTGGTCGTGCGGGGCGCCGTGGTCTCGACAAAACAGGCACTGTTATTATCGCTTGTAGTGGTGACGTTCCAGAGGTATGCTTTCGCGCATGCGTGAGACTGAGTGACTATCTGCCATACTGACCTGCGCTTAGAGTATCACCCTCAACCATATTATCCTGGGCCAAGCGACTAAGCTTCGCAGTCAGTTTCGGCTCACGTATACAATGATTTTAAATCTATTGCGAGTGGAAGCATTGCGAGTGGAAGAAATGATCAAACGAAGTTTCTCGGAAAACAGCAGTCAGCGACAAATGCCTGAGCGGGAAAGAACGCTGCTGGAGCGTGCGGAAATGCTGGATGCACTGCGAAAGTTGGACTGTGCCATTTGCGAATCGGACATTTCTCAGTACTACGATCAGTGCCAAATGCTGCTGCGTATAGAAGCGGAACTGATGGCTACAATTATGGCCACACCCATTGGTACAAAAACGATGTCTCCTGGACGTGTGGTGATTGTAAACAATGAGGTAAGCATGACGCGTGTTGCAGTATAACCATCCGACCAGCGGTATCGTGCGGTGCCAGCAGTAGTGCTTCGCGTTCAGCCTGGAGCTGTAGCCAACTCGCACGCCTACTATTGTTTGCTGATGACCGACAGCACAGCAGTCGGTAAACCAAACAGTCCACACGAACAGAACGGCTGACGAACTGTAGTGATGAAATACGCACCTTCTGTCGTTTCGAGTGTCACACCTCCAGGCCTAGCCACACGCGTTGCTGCTTTTGAAATATTTGCGCTTTCGGAATTTGGTATGATTACTAAGAGCACACTTAAGGTATGCTTGTGCTTGCGTATGATGCAGCAACATGGTAGATAGACACTGTCGCGCTGCTGAACCTGACAGCGTCAAGCACACTGGAGACACAGCGTGTGCTGGATATGCTGAGCGATCTCGCCGAAGAATGGAGACAAAGTGGGTGGTGCCCGCAATAATAGTACCGTCGTCACGCTCACTCTTGCTTAGCTGGTGTGCTACCTGAGATGGACTGGGCGAAACTGCGTGGTCTTGATTTCCAAGAGCAGTTCCACCGAAAGCAGCAACTTCGGGCTCAACTTAGTAATGCACAGTGCCTTCTGTGTCCCAGTCTCGAGGACCATGTAATCTACTGGCTATTTGATGTTGCGCTCACACGTTTGGGGCATGAACGGGCAGTTGCAAATTGTTCATGGTGAAAACGAACTGCGTCAACAACTGGACCATCTTCGTTTACTGATCTCGGATCAAAACCTGGAGCTGCTACCTGAGTACCAGCAGCGGATTCGCGTGCTACGCATGCTCGGCTACGTGGATGCAGCTGGTACTGTCCAGCTGAAAGGCCGCGTGGCATGCGAGGTGAGCGCGCGACTGATTCCATGCTGTGAATCACACACGAGGGCCAATACAGATGAACTCGGTGGATGAGCTGGTGGTGACAGAGCTGGTATTGGACAATGTCTTTGCCGACCTGGAGCCTGCAGAAACGGTAGCTTTACTGTCCGCATTTTTGTGTCAAGAGAAGAACGCAGCAGAACCGGTGCTCACCCCGCGTCTTGAAAAGGTTGGATTTGTCTGTTCGTCTATCGCAGTTGCATGCTTAACTGTTTGGCGGTTCGGTTCGATATGATGCGTTAGGGTAAGAAAAAGATTATCGCGGTTGCGCAACGTGTGGGTGAGATGCAGCGACAATGCGGTCTCCAGATAGCAGACCCAATCGAGGGTTTGCGATGGTCGCTTGTCGAGGTGGTGTATGAATGGGCACGCGGCATGGTATGTGGCTCCCGATGCGAAGAGGGAGGGCGATAGCTACCGGTGCTGATGCATGAGAGCGAAACATAGGCATTTCGCGATATCATGGCGTTGACGGACATACAAGAGGGCTCGATCGTACGTTGCATCACACGACTGGACGAAACATGTCGCGAGGTCAAGGATGCAGCCAAAATTGTGGGCGATGCAAGCCTAGTAGATAAGATGCGAGCAGCCCAGGAGTCAATCAAGCGGGACATCGTATTCGCGGCAAGTTTGTATTTTTGAGAGGGAGAAGTTGTGTGCATTAGTTAAGACCGGACCAACTGGTTGCGATGCGGGTTGTGAGATAGAGCGGGCTGAATCACCCTAGTGCAGAAGTAGCAACTGCGCCATTAAGTCGTATAGGGAACTAGGAATCAGTACAAGTCAGGCCAATCAAACGATGGCGTTATTTTACTTGACTTGCAGGTTGAACATGCTCATGGAGGAGGGAGCAGGGGAGAGGAGAGAGGAGAGAGGAGGGGGAAGCAAAAACAAGGTGGATTTACATGCTACAGCCATCTACTACACGTTAAGCAGCCAGGTACATATCTACAACTGCATCTGACTTGCAAATACAAGCCGCACCGTGTGTTTGTGTCGATCTCTGGCTCGAAGAAATGCAATAGCTGTGAGAAGGAGAAGAGCACTCGCACAAGTGTGTCAGAAGCAATACTGTTGCGCCACACCAGTGTGCTAGCATACACTGTAATATGTGAAACAACAGCACATCTTTATCCACACCCATGTAGCCTCATCCACACCTGTCTAGCTGCACTTGCAGTTGATGCTGGCATGCCGTACCGCGTTGATGGAAAGACCTCGCGTGCACAATGACACTTTCAACAGCACGCACACATTTGAATACAGTCGCCCATCCATATGCATGCACCCAACCACTGCTTCCACACTTTCCGGGGAAAAAGGAAAAGCGATGGCGGCAGCGGCGGCGGTGTGGACAGGCGTGTGGGAGGGTTGGTGTCAGCAAATCGTCACCCACGGAAATTAATTCTCCGGCGTACACTTCCCTCCTCTCTAATCCCAAACAGCTCCATCGCATAATTTTTAGATATACCCGTTTCCGCGCTTTCTTCTTTACCAGGTAGTCGGTGCTGCGCCAACGTATGCTGTCTCATCTACATCGTAGCTGTAAATTTCATCTCTCGTCGCCTCCTCTCCAGCATCGCCATGCTCTCGACGCAGCTCCAGCATCCCCGCCCCGCTCACCCTATCGAGGAGCGACACGGCACACCGCCTCTCACTTTCATTGACTTCCATAACGACTCGCTCGTTGATATGTCTTATCCCTCTCCCTCTCCCTCCTCCTCTCCCTCCTCCTCTCCCTCCACCCCTTCCACCTCCTCTTACACGTGCTCCCCCTCTTTCCCTCCCTCCAATCCTTTCTACCCGATGTCATGCATAGATCGAGGGGCAGTACTGCTACCCCCGTCACCTAAACGAGAACACACGCTGGCCTACCAGGACTTGGAGAACACGCTGCAGCTGCTTCAGAACGGCGACTGGATCCGGTGCCGTTGGGACTCGTGCCGGCTATTATGTCCAGATGCGCAATCCTTGGGTGCGCATCTATGCCAGGAACATCTTGCTGTCGGTCTTACCGTCTATCCCTGTCACTGGAATGGCTGTATGCAGCGCGGTCGTAGTTTCCAGCGTCGTGCAAAGCTCAAAGATCATTTGCGCACTCACACCGGCGAGCGACCTTACATCTGCACCCAAGACGGCTGTGAAAAACGATTTGCCCGCCACGACTCACTCACCGCTCACCGTCGCATCCACCAGGAAGCGGGTACGGCTGGCCGTGTGTATCGGTGCCCGGCGCAGCAATGCGATCGTGCCTATCGACATGCAAAATCACTGGTGCAACATATCAGCAAACATCCTGAGTTGTCAAACGATGGTGTCTCTGCTGCTACTGCTGCCTCCGCTGCCTCCTCTGCCTCCGCTGCTGCCGCTGCCGCTGCCGCTGCTCTTTCTCCTCTCCCAACTACTGCTTCTCCTCATCCTTCTCACCCTCACCCTCACCCTCCTCACCCTTATGCTCCTCATGTCGCTACTGCTGGTGGTAGTGACGGTGACGGTGACCAGTTAATGATGAACACAATGGCCTCAGACAAAACCATGATGACGAGATACAGCGGCACGCTGTCTCCACCTCTGGTGGAAATGTGCTCATCCGTCGAAGATGAATCCATGTCGCTGGGGGCAGCTTCTCGCGCTGCCGGTGCCTTCTTCCACATGCCACTCGCGGACCATGCTCATGACATCTCAAACCAAACGATTGCCATGTGGCCATACCGAGACCAGATGGTGCCTGCGCCGTGTCTCAGCCCAATGCGACATCAGCACGACGTGGTGTTCGGCACCGGGGGTGTTATCGCCTCCAGTGTCCAAACACCACAGTCCAGCTACCCGACGCACGCGTATACGGCCACACACGATGTAGTCCCACACTCTTTATTCTACACGACACCTCCGTTCTCGTCATCCATGGTGCAGTAGCCACACCAGCACATGCCAGGACGTAGAACGGCTTTTTTTGATGAGACATAAACAACTGAATATTTTTAGACTGGCCATCGGAAAAGGGGATGGTATACATTGATATCTCTCATAAACTCTTTAACAAATCTAGCATCGGCGTGCTCTTTGCCTTGAGCTTCTCGTCAGGAGTCATACTGCTATCGTGATGGTCGTCGTTGTCGTCGTCGTCAAGACCGTCGTCCTCATCATTGTCGTCCTCCTTGCTATCCGCATCCTCGTCGTCCTCTTCTCTTTTGGGGTTCTTGGGTGGTTTCAGTCCGCGAATCCATAGCCGGTGTTCACCCGCCTCAGCACGTTGTGCGGTAATCTGCATATTCTCTGGATTGTTCTTGTGTATCCAGTGCCGGATTTTGCTGTGTATTCTCATGACGTCTCCCGGGATTCTCATGTGCCGTATGGATATCTGCACCGAATAGCCATCCCGACACGTAAGCTTCTTCACCTTTTTAAGCTTCACTCGCAGATCCTTGGTCGACACATTCGAGCCGATAATCATCAGCTTCTCCTGACCCTGCCGCGGCTTCGGTTTGGCTTTTTTGGCTTTCAGGTACTCGTACAACACTTTTTTATCGAATATGCGCGCTACCGGTGGATTCGCGGTGACCAACACCAGTACGTGTGTTTTCTCGTCGAATAAACGAAGCGCGTTACTGCGTGACATCAGTCCTAGCTTCTTGCCCTCCTCGTCCACCACAAGCAGATGGGAGTAAGGAATGGCGGCATTGCGGATATCTCGCGTGTGGTGGATGATAAAGTGAGCCACGCTGCGCAGTGGGCTGGCCGTCAGCAACGATTGCCTTGTCCAGGCCATGCTGGTCGGCGTTTGCACCCGCACAGCCGCGTTAAACAGCAAACCGCCGGTCTGCAGCATCCTATGCGGAATAAAGCGTCGCAGCATTGCAAACGAAAGTGCGGCACCGCACTGCTGGCTGCTTGGGACTGCGTATTGGGAATGTTCTCGCACTCGCCGTGGCTGCTGGCGAGACGTGCGCTAAGAATGGCGATTCTGGTGGCGGCAGTGGAAATGCTGCTTGTATTGCATTTGGAAGGTGGAAATCTTTCCGTGTGGGCGTCGCGCGATGTCATGAGCGAGTAGTGTGTGCACAGTTGGCGGTGTACAACCACACCTACCAAGATCTGGTGGCGGCACCGTGCGCACGGCTGCTCTGGGCCAACGGTACTATCGGGTGCCAAAGTACGTTTAGATATGTGACCAGGACGCTTCTGGTGTGTCTGTGTCGTCCCCAGTGTTGCTGACAGGCGTGCGATTAGCACCGGGCAGTGGTGCGACCGGCATCCTATACAGCGTTAACAGCACCGAGGACATCCTCACATTCGTTCAGACCACCCCAAAGCAGGACTATGCTGTTTTGCTTCCATTGGCGTTGTTCACATCGTAACGGATAGTGTGTGTGCTGGACTACGTGTCTGACAGCATGGTAGCAACACAATGGCCACACTCACGAAGTCTGGCACAGTATCTGGAGTAGTAGTGTTGGTGTCTCACGCAAACAACCCCGACTCTGTTCCCTCTTACTCCGCGGATGCTACGTGTCCTAATTGCGAGTACGGGCTCTATGGACCGCACACTTCTCAGCAGTACAAGTGGAACCCAAATGTACTCGCGTACTGTCACCAGTCAACCGTAGCTAATACCCGCGTCGCCAGGGAAACGGACTGATGTTCGATTCGTTCACCATTCCTATATTCGCGGTCAGCACCGTGTCGGACAACACGTATACCACGTTATTGCAGGTGTTTCGTTTGCTTTCACGATGCGATGTCTGACCGTCTTGTGTGTCCGTGCGCTCGTGGTCTATTGCAGGCGGCTGACGACAACCGCCGAAAAGGATTTGATCAGCATCCGTTGAATGCCATCGAATTTAACGCATTCATGTGGGCGGCGATCGATTCAGCTACATGCCTGCGACGCGGTAAGCAAGGGCACAGTTGTGTGTTGCTTCACCGCCCCATCCAACACCGTCGCTCTTCCCTTCAGGCTGGTGCTCTCCGCTAGGCGGGCTCTCGGTGTACTCTACCTTCTCCACCGACATGCAGCAAGCTGATGGAAAAGGCATTGTGTTGCTCACCGCCGCTATGAACGGACGAACCTTCTTCCATGACTTGGCAGTGGGTGCGAGAAGCCAAGTGTCTGGACTGGTGGCATTGCTGACAGCGGCTGACGCTATCGCCAAGGTTAGTCACACCTGTATAGGCGCGTGTACATGCACCGCTCAAGCCGATGGTTAATCTGCGCGCGTGTAGTCTGCCGCCACGCTCTCATCGCTGCCGAACCACCTTCTACTCACCTTCTTCAACAGCGAGTCGTGGGCATTTGCGGGCTCCCAGCGCTTTGTCAAAGACCTTACTACTCCAGCAGCGCCATTCAAGTGTCAAAAGCCGTTTGACGGACCAACAGCCGAGTGTCCATACACCACGGCTGCATGTGCGTCCCCCTGTCGGCGTGACCTAAATTACACACGGATCAACGCAGACCGGCTACTCGCTGGAATCGAACTGTCGCAGTTCGGTACTGACACAAACGGCACTTATTACGCACATGTAAATGATATTACCCCGGAAAACACCAATCTAGTCACGCTGTTTGGCGGGAGTGTGAGTGTGGCCTCGGATCCAGCGTCTGGGAAGAAACTGCCGGCATCCAGTCTTATGGCGTTTTTGTCGCGACGAGTAATGCCACATATGGTCCTTGCCGATTACAGGGACACGCTTGGTGGGTAAGCACTGCTGCTGTTGCTGCTTCTGCTGTTGTGATCTCGGGTGCGGTTGCCGTTTCCCAGACTCACATTCATGCAGCCAATACAATAGCGACCTAGACGACGATTACAACAGCCGCGCCCTTGCATCGGTATGCAAGGCAGCCGATCTCACTGCAAAAGCCGCTTACACGATCGCTGCTGGCCAAGCAAACGGGACTGGCAGTGTTCCATCTGCTGTTGTTGCCAATTGCACGCTAGTAGGACACCGCTCCTATCGCAAGCAGTGTGTTGACGACGTGATAGGTGGAAGAGCTTATGCATTGCCTTGTGAGGAATATCACCTGCCCCCTAGTTGCCAATCTCATCAATGGTACCGGCGCATGCGCATGCTGATCATCTGCTCGATGCTGATGCATTACGTGAACGTTTTCCACTAGCTACCGATTTCGGTCCGTTGAATCGTATCAGTCACCACACGATTTACCAGTACGACAAGACAGACGTGGTCACTCAGTTTGTCAACCGATTTATGTACAATCTGACATCGAGTGTTCATGGAAAAGCGTGTCACAAGGCTACCGATTGCGAGGTAGGTGGCTGATGCAGGCGTGTGGCAGACTCATCGCTCACATTGTGCTACATTTCAGAGTGGGCAGGAATGCATTGCTAGCAGTTGTGCATACAGCTTAACCGGCTACCATGACGCATATGGCACTGGCTTAGAACTCCAATCGGATGGAAAGTTTGTAGTAACAGATGCTACAAAGGGCACGTGGGTTGAAAGCACGTAAGACCGCCTCCTTTGACATTCCCAGCCCGGTAGTCAGCGTCTCATACACTGCGTTTTAGTTGGAATCCCATTGGCTTCCGATTGCTTCGTAGTCCATCTGTGGGTTCTGAAACAGTTCAGCTAGTGGTTGGGATCATCGTGGCAGTTGTGGTCATCTCTATCACTCTACTAGCTCGGAAGTTACTTCCCAAATACCTAAAATGAAACGGGAATAGCACGAGAAACCACTGCGGTCCAGAGAAACTGTTCTCGCAGAGGCGGTTCGAGTGACGTACCCTACGTTTATGATGGGGCGTGCGCGCTCATTGATGAGCGGTGTGCGGCGTGTGATGTACCGCGCTGAGGAGTGAGTAGCAGACGAAGTCAATATAGACTGAGTGTAAATGATTGTGAGTATATGAGTGCACATGATAGAGCAATTTTGCTGGTAACAGCGATGAAACGGACACGCCTTGTTGCATGCACAGCGAGTAATATATGCCGGAGCACTACGTGTACATGTTAGTCTGCCGCCGCACGGTATGTCATCGTGCTGCGCGTGTGTGTCTGCTTTGATGTGGTGCGAGCACTGGTGCTGCATTGGCGAGAGAGAGCTGAGAGCACAACTCGTTAGCGTAAGAGCAATAGCAACGCGAAAGACAGCATGCCGGGTAAATCCTAGATATATTAAAACCACTTTGTTATGATTAGTATGGAATCCCTGTATTTCAATGCGTGAGACGCGATTGCGAAGCAGACAGGCGTACCGTTCGTCGCTTTTTGAAACATGTCGTACCATACGGTACGTCGATTTTCGCATGACTCACGTATGCGATCCAGCATGAACTGTGCGGCGCCTCGTTCATCTCGGTCCAGGGCAAAGCGGAGTCTAAGCTTCCGTATTGTATCACCTACACATATTGGCATGCATGATCAGATGGTGTGGTCCCAACCTTGGAAGCACGGTAGGCCAGAGTCCAACATTAGCGCTACCATTTGACAAATGACATCAGCATACGGTCTACAGCATGCAATGCCATTAGCAGTAGATCAGCAATAATGCGGATGGCCTGGTGTATGCATACCGGATTGCCAAAAATCCCTTGACACACAGTTCGCAGAACCATCGGTATGGCTGTAGTTCCAGTCTTCCGCCCATCACCTCGATCATCTCGGTGGTCAGCTTGAATGGAGAACTCTCAAATGTGATCCCTCCAGGAGCAATGTCAAGCATGAAACCAAAGTCTTAGGCAGATCAATTGTGCCGCTTGTCAGCACCGCAACTATGATACCGAGCACTAGACATACCAATATGGATGAGATGCCCATCATTGTCAATCATGATGTTGCCGTTGTGTCGATCTTTGAACTGCAGTATGTACGAAATCACCGAGTAGGCAGCAACGCTTCGTATGAAGTGATTGCGTGCGCACTGGAACATCACCGAATCAACCGGTCCGTATTTCGTTTTGAAATAGCTAGACGCGAAAAGCCACCCGTCAGCATACGAGCAATTACACACAAAAGACATACTCCAAGAGGCTGTTGACCTTTTCCCGCCCAAGCATGTCTCGCGAGATAGCATTGGGAATGCAGTCGATCACACCGCACTACACCTCCAGTGTTTAGCATCGTTCTCTGCGAGTGCACTTACGCCCGCAGCTGTAGCAACAACTCGATACGGAAACACCCAAAGATCCAGGCCGATGCTATCAAACACTCCGCGGAAGAGAGCAACAAGCTGTAACGCAAGCACGTCCTGCCGACAGTCGTCCCCCACTTTGAAAATAGCAGACAGCCATAGTTCTGTGGGCAGAGTGACCAGCTTCATCGACGCGCGCCCTTCGGAAACCACCCAAGCATCCACTTGGCGGCGGATCTTGAATGTCGCTAGAAATGGCGCCTGGTACAAGCGTTCAGTCAACAGGCGAGTATGCACGCGGATAGGCGTGATACCTTCGCATGACTCTGCAATGGCCGACCCGAGTCGTAGTCAATGTCGATCACTTCCCCATCGGGATTGCTGGGCAAATACACGCCCATGTCCACCTCCACCTTCCGAAGCTCCTCGTCGATCTTCGCCTTTATAGCGGAGAAAAGGATGAGGTAACAGCTTGACAGTAAAGTGCGGTTGCCATACCTTTTTCTCCATTTTAGTCTTCTTCAAATATGGCTTCAGCTTTCCGGAAATACCAGTGACCAGGTTGAAAAACTTAAACTCTCGCTTGTAGAAGTCTTTCGCCTCCCCCGAAAGCTGATCAACAATCTGGGATATAACACGATCAAGCACAGGCTTCAACACATCCGGCTGAAGGGAATCAGCTGGGTGTGTAGCACGCAGCGACAACTCACAGTTTTTGAATCCTCATCTTTATACATGTTTGCATTCATGTTCCAGATGATCTGATGCGCAAATTTTGGCGATAGCTTTGCTGTCTTGACAATATAGTCCGCAACGTAGCCTGCCCCATCTAGTCCAGCTCTCATCGATGAAAAGCACGCTTACCAAGAGAGTCGTAGCGTAAGGCTTGCACAATCTGTGGGATGTAAAAAAAGACAACATCCGGCGAGTGGCTCTCTAGAGATCGCATAGCATATTGTAGCAGTTGTGGAGACGCATGATACTCCGGCAACAGAAAAGCCACTGCTGTGATAGGCGGAACCGGTTTCCAGTAAAGTAGATACTAAAGCGGGCGCTTAGTCCCAGGTGTTCGTCGCGCTCGGTGGCCTACCTTAGCTTGCATCAGTGTGGGATTGGCAATCTTCTCGACAAAGATTGGAAGCACGTCGCTTAAATGCACCGCAGAAGCCGGGTCGTTTTCCAAGAGTTCGACGAACTCCGTTTCCATGACTGGCGATGGATAGCGTCGCAGCAATTGTAGCGCCAGCTCACGCGATACCTCCCAAGCAAAGCGCATGCCGTTCTTCCATGTATCCTGCCACATTTCTCTCCTCACTTCCGCAGCACAACACAGACCATACCTCGGTGATTCCGCTTCCAATGTTACCTTTGAAATCCGCGTCCATTGTCAGCGGGTTCATCCAGACGATGAGCCGTGTAATTTCACTTTCCAGCAGCAGTAGTAGCAAGCGTCGCCATCTGGAAAATCTCCGCAACGTGTCTAGCCCCACTGTTACTTCTGCAAAGCAACGCACGTTTCCACGCTGCCCTTGCGCGCCCTACCTCGGAACGCATCGTTTTTAGCTGCATGTCTTCTGATGTGCAAATGATGCCGCTCGGTTTTTGCATGTTCCACTTCTGCATCGAATCCCTCTTTGTCGCATCGAACAGCTTCGTATAACTTTGTGAGCACATCGATTTCTTGCTGACATTTCTTTGTACTGTTGTATGCACTCCAGCTTGGAAGGTTGAGAAACTGTTTGCTCATGCAAGAAGCGGATAACGTACCACGAGGATTTGCTAAACCAGCGGAAAGCCGTGTTGTACAATATCGCACGAAACTTGTGCTGGCAAAGCACATCCATGGGACTACGCTCCAGCACGCGGAAGCCAAGACGGAGCCAGGTGAATAGGGGCTCCCGTGCAAGCGGATGATGGCTACATGGGCTGTCAGAACTCGCAGTAGCATAAGAGTAAAAAACACCTAATAGTGCTGCGATCGGAGCATGACACCTGAAAAATCCGAGTATACAGATTTACAACGTCGGTCGATTTCATGCGCACAGCCTCAAAGCGTCCGTACAGAAATAGAATCCACTCAAGCTGCGCAGAGAACTCCCGCTGTGCACTATGACACACTGCTGTGAACAGCATTTTATCTGAGGGCTCATATTTCATTTTCTCCAGCATCGGATTGGAAGTGCTAGTGAAGGGTCAGTTGTAACACACGAAATTGCACAAGCATACTCGAATGCTCTGGAGAAGATTCCCTTCGATTGATCAACACAGTTGTTCCAGCAGAACGCCATTTCCACCATAAGTGAGACTTCCAGATCTTGTCTTTCTGCAATGATCCATGACCACACCAGGGAAGCAGTTCGCATAGACGCCAGCGTAAACACCGTCACGGGCAGTAGGCAGATCAAGCGAATAAGGTCATGATTTTGCTAGTGGAAACGATAAGCGGATCACGCAGACCAAACGAACAACCTCCTTCGCGTGGATCACATGCACAGCAGCATTGTAAAGGGCAAGCTGTAGTTCCTGCTGGGCGATTTCTTGGTTAGAACTAGCCATGCACAGTAGCGACTGCAGTCTTTCGGACACAGCTCGGCTTTCGCAAGCTGAGCTTATGGCGTCAAGCCCAGTCGCCATTCCTCCGCGGGCGTATTGATGTGACGCGTGGTCGTCCATGAATTCAACCATCGCGCTCACTGCAATAAGCGTTTCTCACACGACAAGTGTTACCATTGGCGTTGGCTCTGCACTGGATGAGTCTCAGTACCAAGGACTTTCCTGCATGGAAACGCGCATCGTCCGAGCTGCTTTTGCTGTGATTCAGATAGACCTGCACGTTTAAACAGTCCGCTTTGGCTAACAGAGCGTCACCTGTAATGCCGCAGCCACATCGCTAGGGCACTTCGCGTAGGCAGCGGAAATCCATTCGTACATGTTGCCTTCCAGGCCACAGAAAAGCTCGCGACGATACGCGTAGTTGTCTGGCAGTTCGAGCTCAACATTCGCGATTGAAGAGCTGAAAACGTATTTCGGATTAAACTATCGTGTACGTGGGATCCCTGGTGAAGAGGGGTAAACAAAGATGCTACCTCATCAAAATCGTCCAGCTCACAGCTGCTCCACAGAAGCTGAACCAGCTCCATTGCTAGGAGGATGACGTCTTCCCGGCCGAAAAGCTGCGGTAATGCCTCGAAGATCCGCTTCAGTCCCTTCGTGGCTGCATCCGCAACTTTTTTCACTGCATGGCAACGATACGCAAGAAGCTTTTTCAGCTCACGAGCAGACACATCATTTTCAGGCTCCTCCAGCTTCAGCTGTTCCTGTAGAAACAGCGAAATCACTTTTTCGGCAATGATATCCAGGTGCGGCGTTAAGGAGCAGACGGTCGAGCCGAGATTCTGAAAGTATTCCAAAACGTGCGTGCAATCGCCTGCTCTAGCCTTAATCGTCTCCACGTACCAGAGTGCGAGCAGAAAAACGACTTGCGTGTAAGGCAAGTATTTAATCTGGTACGTGAGCTCTGGTAGGTTTTCCGTAAGCTGTGCTCGCGCGCTAGCGTATCGCGCCTCTGACACCGCTTTCTTAAGGACAACGTTGTGCTCCAAGTCTATCTCCAGATACGAGGCAGCATTGATTGGCACCAACAGCGGAGACTTCAGTGCAATCACTTCCAGACAGATGCTCCATTCCTGCATCCATGCGGCTTCGCTGATGAATCCGAACGCGATGCAGTTAAACCAGAAATCGCGCATTCGCATCACAATATCATCTCTGCACAGTGTTTCTGGCAAAAGTTTTGGCTGCTCAAACAGTGTTTGGATGACAGGAAGTAGTGCTCCCAGCTCGGCAGCTAGAGAAGACATCTGTTGTCGAGTTGTTATTTTCGCGTGTCGACACGAACGAGGATACCTTAGCTGCCGGATTCTGCGATACAATCTGGTGGATGATCGCACCCTTATCTATAAACAGGCAAAGCAAGTTTTGGACATAAGCGTCGATGAATTCGGGTCGTGTGGCAATCCGTTTAGCCAGTTCCAGCTGTGCCTTAAGCGCCTGCTAATAAGTATGCAATGCGCGCGTCGTGGAAACTACCGCTGCAGCCACTTTATTTCCGGGCTCGGAGGTCTTTCGACAGATTGTAGACAGCATTTCAATCACTTCCTTGAACAATGCATGTTGAGCTGCTAGTGCAATTTGCACCAAGTGTTCAGCAATAACCAAATCGAGTGCTAATGCTGGCTTTCCCAGTTTGCTGGAAAAGAACGACAAGGAAAACTGCAAAGCCTACACAGTTATTCCGCGGTTCATGTAGTGTACAGCGGCATGACAGTATACTACCTGGTCGCTTTTCACGTGACACGCAATGCCGGTCATCGCGCTAACAATGTCCGTGCACAGTGCAATTTTCGTGGCATTCTCGCTTACTTCCGGGCTAGCATCCACCTCGTAGGCGCCAAACTTGCTGGAGAGCCATGTGAGTGCTTCATTGATCACCAAGTCGCCCATGCTTTGCTAACCAAATGAGCACTTGCCACTGAAAAGTACAAACAAACCTGGACTATCGCCACACACGAGACATAGGATTCAACGACTTTTTGGCGCATCCTTTTAGCATCCAGTGTCGTTTGTGCCGAGTTGCTGGACGACACAAGTGTCCCGCCCAGCAGCTGGCAAGCGTGTTCCGCACAGTCGGGGAAAGTGAGCGCGTAGATGACACAGATGTCACATGCAATCGCATAGTAGGCAGCGTCGTGGAAGTTGGTGTTCCCAGCAAGACCCGAGCGAATAACGCGCTCCACCATGTTCAACAAAGGCGTGTCCATTATGTGCAAGCGCAGTGTGCACAGTGTGCCGATTTGCTAGACAATAGATCAGTATAGCTCCTCACGTCAACACGTACAAGACTCAGCATCATAATTTCCGGACACTGAAGTTCGGGCGCGTATTTCAACGTGGTGTCTTTTCGAAACTTATCAGCAAGTGTCTGCATCTCCTGAGCAAACTGCATTGCCACCACGTAGCCAGCGTTAAGAGCGCGCGTCAGGCCGTCATTGTCCACGAGAGATTGGCTCGGTGTGTTCGGCGCAGCCATCGTCAAATGTGTCCACAGTTCATCGATATCGCCAGCAATGTCTTTTGTTGTTGTAAGGTGGAGCAGAAATGCTCGGAACAGTTGCAGATAAGCTACAATGACATTGTTCCCGTTCAAAGGCCCTCCAGGATAGTTCAACACGAGACGCTTGACAAAACGACTGCCGGAAGTATGCACGGCCATGACGGCTTCGCGAATGCGCTGCAGCACATTGCTGTGAAGCAGCACGCTCGACATGTCCACGAGTTTGATCGAGGAAGCCGCACTGAAGACCCAGGGTTTCTCGGCGCATGCTCGCAGCATACCAATCAGCATAGGCACCACCACACTGCACATATGCATTGCTGCCAACGACGCGGTCTCCGCATCGCTGTCATGCACCGTGCTCTGCTGTGTATCGAGCAGCAGTTCTGGAAACATTTGCATTTGGTCTAGTAACAATGCTTCTACAGCAGCACTGTGCTCGGCAGTGGTGGCGCCAACGTCGATGTAGCTGAGTAGTGCACTAGTCACTTTGTGAGCAAATAGCTCGGCTAGCGTCTTTCCTGTCGCTTTTCAGCACAAAGAATGCTTTCCATGAACATACCGTTGATCAACACCTCTTCAAACCGGTAGCGTGAAAGGTGTTTGACGTACGCCTGCAAGCGTGACAGCAGCTGCTCACCGTGGGACCATGTTGTAGGTGCTGTTGCGAGTGTCGCCACTCCAGACAAAGCATTGATTTGCCGCTGATTCTAGCACTATGAGTGCTGCTAAAATCGCGCATCCTACCACTAGCACTGTTGCGGCTGCGCGCGGCACGTCGGGGCAATAAACAAGCAGGCGTTCAATGTGCTCGTGATCAACAGCGCCATCCACTTGCAGACTAGCTAGCTCATTGATGATATGCGATTGCAAATCAAACTCATAGCTGCTCGGTGTCACGGAAAGAGCGAGAGCGGTACACGTGCGGCTCACCTATCCATGCGGAAAGAGCAAAGCGTCCGCGTTCACGTTCGCAGTGTGCGGTGGGCGGTTGGATGACGGCGGAGAGAGTTGACGCGGCCACCGACCACTACTTCCACGCGATTCAGCAACGCTGCCGCATCCAGTGTTGCGCATGCGCTGCAGGATCGCGCGTAGAAGAAAATGGCATACAAACGTGCGTGTGCAGACGCAATACTATCACACCAATTTCTCTGAATTCGACTGCGCAAGGAAGCGCGAATACAAATTTGCTTGCTAAAAGTTTCCACCGTTCACACGATCTTTGAGATAGTTCAGCCACTGGCCGTAACTCCACTGCTCGCCCATCCGGTCTTCCACCAGCCAGCTGAGCGCCCAGAGACGTAGTGCTGGGTCACCGTCCTCTTTGATAACATATACCGTGTCGCGCACCACGCCACGCCCTTGCTCGCGCAGCTTGTCCAGGATCAAACGTACTCGCTGGTTGAACGGATGCTCCAGTTCTGGCAGCAATTGGCGGCCGCCGCGCAGCGCATCATAGCCACCAACGACGCCTAGCAGATCCTCGATCAAGCGGGAAGACACTTGCTTGCCAAGCCATATCATTGTCGTGTGTGTGTCGTATAAGAGATAGCAGCCGTGATGCTCCAAGCGCTCAGAGCATAGATTCATCAGCGGAGGCAGCATAATGACACCCTTTTCGTTTGGCTGACCAGCCTGCAAAGCGGTGCGCTGGTTAGTCGCCAATGGCAACACCCCTCTCTCCACACCTCGCCAGCCGGGAAGAAAGCTACCTCTACCGGAAGCGAATGTAATGCACAGAACCTGGGCAGCAGATAGGGCACCATCATTTCTGCAGGTAGCAAGTTTAGCAAGCCGTGTGCATGCGCACGAAGATCGCTGGGAACTTGAGACCCAGTGCGGAAGGCAATCTAGTACGCGACATGAGATGGTGCACTACACGCACCCGCATCTTACATGTTTAAGCGTCGCTAAGATCAGTATCGGCAGCAGCTTTAGCGGGTCACAGATTTGCAGCTGAGCGACTGCGCCAGTTGCAGCAGATGTCAGTTCCGTTTTGTAGACGCCAAGTATTTCAGCACACTTGGTTGTTAGGGCTTCTCTCGCATCCTCTAGTTTCGAGCTTTGCGTTCGCTCAACCGCTGTTTTGCGTGAGTCGCATAGAATGGACCACACTGGCCACTCCCTTGCCTACCTTTTCGCACGAGGATCGACAGCACCGCCACCTGATCGACCGACATATAGATGTCCGCCAGACTGTTGGCAATAGGTAGCGTCAATGTTAGCACGCGTATACGTCTTTCACCTTCTCGCGTCAGCACCCGTGCACCCACACCCGTACCCGCACCCGCACCCGCACTCGATTCAACCCCTATGGCACGTACCGTCACAGTTGGTGTGAAGCACAGCAGTCTGGAAGCAGACCACATTTCCCTGGATTGCCTCTTCAACCTCAAACTCAACACCATATCCATGGTCCGGCGTGACATTGGGAAGTGCCAGCAAATCCATGCTGCGCAAGAAGAAATTGCCGTAGAACGCCGACAAACGCACTCCTTTGCTCGCGCGAATTCGCATGACTGCTTCCAGACCAGTGCGTGCAGCCAACAGATGGGACATCTCGTGAGCCAGCTTCAGCGCATCTTCCTGCCGTGCACCATTGAATCCCGGATAGAAGTAGTGGTGACCACCAGTGAACTTTGACAAGCAGGCTATCCGTCACTTAGTACACACTCGCGTCTGCGGAACCACTCCCGCATACATAATGTAGCCACGTCTGCGTACTGTGATCCGGCGAGGAAAAGATCCACACAAATCTGGGTTCGAGAGCAGTCGACCGCGAAGTTTTTGTAGAACGGATTGGATGGCCCAAGCAAGCTGGATTCTTTTGCAGTTCCCAAGAGTTTGGCATCCTCGCGCATTTGCAGCGCACCCACGCCTTGGGTGGGCAGACTGGACTGCACAATAATGATCTTGCCACCGACAGCATTCTAAAGCATCTTAACATGACACGCGAGAAAGCCAGGATAGCGCCTACGATCAGCTTGTGCGCCGCCTGAAGTGCTGGTCCCAGCGCATTTCCATTCACATGCGTGTTTCGAAACATATCTGGAATCTTGTGCAGCAGTTGCTCGACCGCACTTCTCATCTCGGTAAGATTGCACAGCAGATCCTTGGGAAGAGGCAGAAATACATCCTCTAAGTCGGACACCACCAGCATTTGTGGCTCATGAAGTGCGGGCTGCATGGAGTGAGCAACGCACCGTTTGCCTTTTCACCCGTCTTACGTTTAGAGTGTAAAAGTGTAGCGCAGTGTCTACTGTAATAAACCCAATTTTAGCGCGATCGTCTCGGTTAGGAATCTGATCCAAACTTTCTAGAATCGCTTTGCATACAACCTCAAGCATTCCTGATAGCCGTTAGCCTAGTCGACGCGTGCGTGGTGGCCTACCGCTTTGCACAGCAGGGAAAGAGACATCCATGATAAAGAGATAGACAGGAGCCTGTGGTGGACGCACCATGTATTCCGATGGAGCAAGGAATTCAACGACAGAATGCGTTAGTTCAGCGCGCTGCCAGCGATCCATGGGCCGCTGATTATTGTAGTCGAAATCGAAAAACGTGGGTGCTAGTAGGGTGCGTAAGTGGGCGAGCAAGCGGGTGAACGACTGTATACACACCATCATTCAGTACGTAGCACATATTGCACTTCCATCGACGTCCAGCCTCAACGAACATAACATACGGATTGATGTATGTACGGCAGCGACGACAACGCGTAATCTCAGCCACCGTTGGCACCTCGTCCTCGTGCTCGTCTGATCGATGAGGTGTGATGACCAGACCAAGAGGCAGTCTAGCTTTTTTGGCCAATTGGGGAGTGGCAGGGATCGCGTTCACTGTGCATCGTTTGTACGAGTAGTGAGGAATAGCGTGGGGAGACGGCACCACGGTAGCCTAAATGCAGAGTCAGCAGATGTTTGTGACAGGATAGCTTGCGTTAGGCGGCAGGTGGATGGCAGGTAGCGGAGCATCCAGCTCAGCGATATTCACGTGCGCGAGCAACGGAACAGACCGCAGTGTGCCGGGCTGTGGTGAGAGAAACCGGTCAACGACACGTGTCAAAGCAAACCGCTCACCTGCCCCATGTTCATCTGACCAAATTGCTGCACCATGGCCAGCTGGTTCTGTGCCATTGACGGAGAAGCAGTGACGTGCTGTGGTTGCCCGGGATAACCCATGGGTCCAGTAGAATGCGGTGGCTGACTAGCGCCAAATTGAACAAATCCAGGGTTCAATTGCTGCTGCTGGTGATCGGATGGACCAGGCTGAGCAAAGGCGTGTCCCATATGACCAGACACAGGGCCAGACTGGGACACTGAACCCGGTGGCGGCATCGGGGAAAACTGAGGCGTCAACAGCGGTCCGGTGGATTGCAGTGGTCCATGAGGTGATTGCGAGTAGTGTGGCGTGGCTGGACCCATTCCTTGTGCTACAAAGGTGGAGGGCGCGTGGACACCAGCGAACTGTCCTGCTGCTTGCGATGGACCAAACGCAGATTCGTCAGCATAGTTAGAGCCGTACGCAGTGGCAGCCGCGTCAGGATACAATTTGCGTCGCTGCGTGTGAATATTTGCTGAAGCAGAGGTGTTTGCCGCATGATCGCTTGGCGGTGGCAGCGGCTGCTGGTGTTGCTGCTGCGAAGCCATCCGCTGCTGAGAAAGACGTGCGCCGGCGGCAGTGGCTTGACGTTCACGCGCGTTTTGGCGGATCACCAGGTCCTGGAAAAGCGTGCTACGCCACTCGACAAATGCCTGCGCGAGTCTACTTGTGGAATCTGTGCGTGGCTGTGTTGCTATTGCTGCTGGTGTGCGCGCTAGGCGTGCATCCAGACACGACCGTCCATCGATTTCGTGCGTCAGATCACTTTCCTGTGGCTTCCCATAGCGTGCCTCGTGCAAACCATCTGTCAGCCCCGTACACACTACTGGAGAATGAACACTGGGGCACGGAAGATGCGCAGTGGTATGTGCTACGCGAATGGCACGCGGGATACAACTACGAGTTTCGTATATCGCACCCGGCGAGTGTGCGTTCTTCGCTTCACACCGCTTGCTTCACGTGGTGCTGCATGTGCTCATTCATTTTCATTGCTATTATAGACACCAATGCGTTTTGAGGTAACGCTGCACAGGGCACTAGAGAGAAACGTGCTGCTGGCACATGTCAGTGGTGTACGGACAGGTGTAGCCGCTGCCGCCATCACCGCCACCACCGCCACCACCACCATCAAATATCCCGTCGTATACACCATTGGTATAGCCTTGCTGAACAGCGGCATACTCATCTGTGTCAGTGTTGGAGCAACTTTATTACGGCCTCTCCTTTCAGCAGTGGCGACTTGTGGTCGTCTTGCTGAGCGTGGTGGCAATAACGTGTGCTTGGCTGATACCGATCTCAGACAAATGGATGCGAATGACGACACTAGCGCGTCTCAAGAATGAATGAATCTTTTAATTGCACACGTCCTGCGACAGCAGTGGAAGATTGGCAAATGTCAGGTAGCTTGTGTGGCCTCGCATATCACGCGCAGGGACAGACATGTTCCATTGTGCTTTTTGCTCGCCCGCAAGTCCAAGCATGACGACATCCTCTGCGGGCATTGTTGTGAGCATCTTTTGCTCCAGAGACTGTTGATTTTTTATCGCTGCACTGACTGTTTTCATTCGTCGGGGCCAATAGCATCGGTTCAGGCATTCGTACATTTTGATATCTTCACACTCGGCAGTCAATGAAGATCCACAGAGGAGAAGGAAGAGGGAGGGAAAAGGAAGGGAAAGGGGAACCCACCTGTGAACCCGTGGTCTGCCAGCACCAAACATGTGCGCTGCACCTGCTCCACACAGGGACTAAAGCAGCAGATGCGCCCAACACGGTCTCGCTGCAGGCTCGGTGAGATAGTGTGCGTGTGCGTACATGCATGCATACACGCATACAAGATCGTCGCCGTACCTTAAAGGTGGAGACGACATGTGGAATGGCGTCCCATGGCGCAGGAAGATCTAGAAAAACTATCCGGTGTCGTCACACGGCTGCCCCACGTCCATCCCACTTACCAGCGTCTGCGACAGACACCGCCTCAAAGCCGTCCGTACACACGTCGCGACACGTAATGCTCACATTGCTCAAACCATGATCCTGGAATTCCACTCTATCCCGTTGTCTTTAGACGTGCGACGCAGTGCTACTTACTGTGCCCGTTGCATTCGCTCAAGGTGAAACTCGTATGTCAGCACCTGCCCGTTAACACCGACACAGCTAGCAAGTGCGTGTGTCATACTGCCACTTCCCGTGCCGCTTTCAATCACCGTCAAGCCTGGCCGGAGATTCAGCCGCGCAATAATGAAAGCGATATCGGGCAAATAAAGAATCTGGGTTCGGTGTGGTAGCGTCAATGTCCAGAGCGGCGGTGTCGGCCGCAGCAAGTAAATGTAGCCCCGTCCTGTGTGCGACATCATCTGGCAAGCATGAACCGTCACTATCCGCGCTGCAAGCATGCTACGGTAGTACCTTCGTGCCATAGGGTTTGCCTATCATATCGTTATGCGGGAATCCACCGTAGTCGTTGTTGTACACTTTGTCGGAGGTGATCACTGCATGCAGCATTTTGCTACGGTTCTACGCGTTGTTCGATCCCAAGAAACTGCTGCTTACGACATAAATGATCACCAGATCGTTGAGCTGGACATGCGTTCGATAGCTCACAAGGCTCATGGTGCGATGATGTTGGTTTACGAAGCACTTCAGTGTTTTTTTTGGCCTTTTGGAGCAATTTTGCTGCCACGACCGTTGTCGCCACTGCTGTTGCTTAAGCAATGCTCTGGCGACTGTAGTTCCAGCGCACAGCTGCTTGGGAATAGAACAGGAGTAGTGCTGAGTGCTTGGCTTGTGTGTGGAGCAATCTATTGCATTTCTCATACTATAACGTGGTCGTTTAAGTAGCACTTGTGCCCACTACTTGCTTGTCATTGCACATATGATGGAAGATGACGACAATGTTGTGTGTGTGTATGTGTGCACGTGTCGCTCCATTGAAGGGCACAGCATGCTTGCTTCTGCAATGCTCTTCACATCGGATACATCGACCGCTTCAAAAACACAGCGTTCCATGACAGCCCTCTTTTAATGTACACGCAATCAAGGACAGCTCCTAGCTATCGTCGGCTACGTCGCCATCACTACAAGTCGGTCCCACTCTATTGGAGACTTCGTGATCATTTTTATCACGTCTTTCGCAAACAGCTCGCCAATGCTTGCGTGCAACGCACTGGCTGATCGGTCGGACGCTTCGTCCTCCATCATCTCTTGCCCCTGCTCATAGTTGCCAAGCACCACAGTGATAGCACGCTTCCGATCAGATCACACGGAGTACACTGGACATCTTACCAAAACCGCACGTTCTACCTTCTGTGCTTCCAAACGAATCAGTGCGTTTTCGTGCACGATCATAGGTGTGAGAAATGCGCCGTACACTTTCAAATTGGGAATCAAGCCTCGCTTGATCGCGTGTGGCCCTAGCGCGGCAATGCCTTTGATCGCGCCATAGTGCATCGTCAATGTGTACTCGCCATTCAGCAGGGTATCCAGGTATTTCCGAAAGGCACGCGTTTCCAAGTCATGATAATATTTGCCATACTTGACGCAGACCTGGGCTATCAGTGTAGCCGCGTAGTCCCGCAGACTCCAGTGATCGTCCATGGAGTGCTTCAGGATCTTGCGGGTCAACACACATGTGCAAAGCGAGGGTAGAAGTTGATGCAACTAGCATGCAATAAGCACGTGTCCGTGTCGTTTTAAAAAGTGCACTCACATAGGGGTCAAGGAACATCTGCTCGTTGAACATCATTGCCTCGACAGCCTTCAGCACCCATTCGATGGCGGTGAATGTGTGTCCGGGTTTGGAAACCTGACCACCGGTAAGACAGCATTCGCTGGAGACAAGCCTCCTTTCCACGCACCTCGATGTTCACGAAGCGCACCAGGTAAGGTACCAGCTGCTGCAGTCCTGGCTCTGTCCGTAGACTTTGCACTGCAATTTTTTTCTCTGGCAGATCCACTTGCTTGTCGGAGGTGAGAACCTGGGTGATTTGGTCGTACAGCATCTGCTCTTCCTTAGACAGCTGATGTTTCACCAGCGGCGTGGCCTCCACAGGATTGTCGACGGTGATCGTGTCGTGCACATTACTCCCAGCTGTGTGGCCATTCTGGCTGGCACCAGCGTGTCGGTCCGACGATTGCGCTCGGATTTCTATCGCTACGTCAATTTCCGGGAACACGTGGGGCACATGCACCAGCCGGTGTTGGGTTCTGTGGAATTGCTGGCTGCACGCCTTCGATTGCCAGCCAGTGAGCTAGTCTTTGTTCAGCAAAACCATGCGGCATCGCACGCACCAGTAAATGTCATCTCCTGCGGTGCAGGCGGCAGCGGTGTGGCTAAGAACTTCTCCAAGTCCACCTCCTCATCGTCCATAAAGTAGACATCGTGGTTCTGTGTGACAGCGCGCCTTAACGGACGCTGCTCATGCACCGAGTATCCATAGATGGGCTAGTAGGCGTGCGTCGGTATGCTTCGCTAAACACGCGCAGTGCACCTCGACGTTTCGCACACGTAGTGCTGAGTTGATGTCCGCCGTGGTTAACTTTATCCGCTTGCTGTGCCGCATAAACTTCATTGCTTCCTGCACACGCTGATGTGAGAAGGAGCGCAGTGTGGTGGAGTGCGTGCCTGGATGAGTTCCTGCACACGAAACTCCACGTCCTGCGCCAATGCGTGAGCTGCTCCGTCACTCGGAGGCCTCAAGCCAGACGACTCGGTGATGTTCTGTTCCGCGCTAAGCATGAAATTGTGATCTACAGCACATACCTTAATCACATCCGCAGTGTAAATTGTCATTTTCAGGCGGACGGCGCGTGGCGTGCTCGTTCGCTTCTTTCGAGCGCAGCTGTCACACACCAAACAGCGATCACCACGCACGCCATGGATGAGCTGCTGGAAATGACTGCAGGCAGCAGGCCTGACTGGTCCATGAATCCAGACGACCTGGATGCCGAGCTGAATCGTGTGCCGCTGTTTATGAACACGCTGCCAGACTCTGCAGACAGCATCCCCGAGCTGCAAGCACTACAGGCACTTATGCACGACGGAACACCCTTAGGTATGTCACGGTCGGCGAGATCATTTCCTGACCACCGGCTCGCAAAAGAGAATGCGGAAAACTTCAAGAATCAGGGGAACACCTGCTTCCGGGAAAAGAAGTTTCAGGACGCAGCGGCATTCTACACCAAAGCACTAGCAGAAAAATGCGACGACGATGACATGACGGTCACCGTGCTGGTGAACCGTGCAGCAGCAAACCTGGAGCTACGTATGTGGTAACTGCCGTGGAAGTCTCCGCGCGACGCGTTTAGGCAAAAGCCAACCGTAATAGATAACTATCGACGCGTCCTCGCTGACTGCGCACTGGCATACGAACGCTCCCCCACGTGTGTCAAAGCCTATTTCCGCTCGGCGAAAGCATTCCGCGCGTTGGGAAAGTATGCTGAAGCCATAGATATGTGCAATCGTGCGCTGAAGGTATAGTGTGTTGTGGGGATTGCGAGTGATCCAGGAGTACACAGCTAGCTGCAGACAACGTGGCGGTGAGTAAGGAGCTGGAGCTGTCGTTGCGCGAGCTGGAAGCACAGCAGCATGCGGTAAACAAACGTGAGCAGCTGACCGAGACATTGCGACAGGAGGAGAATGAGCTGATGCGGGCCATCAAGGTAGTCGCGTTGCCAAAGGTGTGGATGCTGATGGTCGACAGATCCGCGGATTGCGCTTAGAACCCGCGGTGCCTCCACATGACCTGCCTCACCGGGTCAAGTTAGATTGCACCACCGGCTGCTTGCACTGGCCTGTGCTGCTAATGTACCCGGAAGCACGCGATAGCGATCTGATTGCCGATGTGGTGGAAACGGACACGCTGGCACAGTGCTTAGAGGGCGTGTTGGGGGAGCAAGACGCGCCTAACTTCCCGCCATGGGACACCCATCACGCATACACCTGCGATAACATTGAGCTGTTCTTTGAGATGGATGATGGCAAGCGTGTGCACCGCATTGAATCACTACAGCAGCCGCTCGGCTGTGTACTGATGATGGAGAAGTATATTGTGCGTAACGGAGTTGCCTGCTTCCTTGTGGTGGCACGGTCCTATGTCAATACATTTCTGCAGCATTACCAATACTTTTTTTAAATGAGTGCAGCATTATCAATACTATCCACGCACTACTGGTGAAGCGAGAGCAGCTGTTGTGTGCAAAAATGTAGACACTGTGTCTCGTAAAAATACAATCGGCGATGAGGCGCGGAAAAAGTGGTGCCTCCAGGCGGGATTGAACCACCGACCTCTTGTTTACAAGACAAGCGCTCTACCACTGAGCTATAGAGGCGTAGGTGACACCAGACTTGTGGTTTCAGATAGGTGACCAGCCCTTTTTTCAACATGTCCATGTGGGCGAGCAACCAGCCGTTCGAAGAGCTAAACGACGCTGATTTACTAGAAGTGCGGGGTAACAGCTTCGCCTACGTCGCCCATTGAAACCATTCTGGTAGCGCGGGAACGAACATTCGATGGCGCCTACACGCGCACAGCACTGAATGCCTTCGGCGCCGGGATTGTCATTATCCGCGTGTTCTCACGGAGCTTCTTTGAGTGCGGAGTTGCATTTCTGATTCTTTCGGCCCTTCTGTATTTGATTGGGATGTGGCGTCGCAGAGCGTTCCAGCAAGAGCTGGATCTCCACGCGCCGTTTACCACGGCAGGCCTGTACGTGGTGATGTCCACGATCGTCAGTCTGATAGTGTACGGCATTCTTCTCACACTGGTGTGTACCATGTAAATTATTTTCAGAAGCAGAAACAATAGACACAGAAGCGCTTCACGAAACACGCACGCACGCACGCACGCACGCACAAGGAGTGTATTTCGCAATCGCCACAATCTGAGACAAGCATTGCACCGCACAACCGCTAGATCCACTGTACCCAGCACGAATGCCGCACCAGCAAAGCAAAGCACATGCAAGCCACGCCATCAGACAGTCTTGCTGCGTGACAGACCTCCTAAACCATATGTGTAGAAGCAATAGGCTACGAAGAGGACAGTAACGGCTGTGAGAAACGGCACCACGTACTGAACGAGCGTATGAGTATGCGCCTGTGCGGGACACGCACTTGTGCACAGCCATTACCTTTTGAGCGAGTTCTCGAGCTTCGTGGTTGCGTTGCAAGCGCAGTCGTTTCGCCTCCTATTGCACCCAAAGTATGCGTCATCGAAAGCAGGCGTCTCATACTTTGGACTCTTTGCGTTCTTTTCCAGCTGCTGCCTGCTTGACCATCTCTGTGTGTGCAGTGGATGGCGTGTGAGTGGAGTGAAAGTGCGTTTCGCTTCAACGTGCTTCAGAACATGCCAGCTTCTTCACATTCTCTCACTCTGCAGCATGAAGTATTGTCACCACGCTCCTGCAATAGACGAGAGAGGGAGAGGGAGAGGGAGAGGAGGAGAAAGAGGAGGAGAAGACGGATCTACAAGTGTACGTGTTTATGCAGAGCACGCGTAACAAACAGGCTCACCGCCATGTCCTTCACTACGAGAGGCATATGCTCATCACATACCAGCATCTTTCTCCCTTTCCTTCCCCGTTTCCTTCCTTCCGGTTTGGTGGCCGTTCCTCTGCACGCTGCAATAAATCGCCGTTTCTTAACCCGCACTGGTGCAACAGACACATGTGGACACGTGTCACTGAAATTCACACAAATCCTCGATCGGCTACGCTTTCCTTCTGCCACCTTCCTTCCGCCGTCCGTACGCTCCATCCTTGTCTTCGCCTGCTTCCGCTGTTTCATCAATGACGAGTACCAATATTGAAAAGCTCACTTGGTGGCACATCCGCACTTGTCTCATCTCCGGAGTGGGTTTCTTCACTGACGCCTATGACCTCTTCATAATGTAAAACACCCACTCTCGCCGCTCTTGCCGTACTCACACCCAGCCAGAAACCTGGTAACACAAATGCTGGGCTATATCTATTTTGCCGACCAGAACAATACCGTGCCCCCTTCCATCGATCTGGGTCTAAAGGCGTCTGCCGCTGTGGGAACGCTCATCGGACAGCTCGTATTCGGTCACCTGGCTGATCGATTGGGCCGCAAAAGGGTACAACGCCACACCTCTCCGTCCAAATAGGGTGGTGACTGAACATGGTGTAGATCTACGGGTCCGAACTTACTATCATCGTGGTATGCACCATTGCGTCGTGCTTTGCCGCAGATAGTATTCGTGGACTTCCCATGTGGGGCATGCTGATTATCTGGCGCTTCTTCCTCGGTATCGGAATTGGCGGCGACTATCCACTTTCTGCGGTGATCACGTCTGAGCATTCACTGACCAGTCGGCGTGGCGCAATGATTGCCGCTGTGTTTGCCATGCAGGGATTCGGCATCTTGGCTGCTTCTATTGTCACAGCGTTAATGCTCGTTATATTCAAATCTGCCATTGAGGCGGACGTAATGATGTTAGACTACGTGTGGAGGCTATGCATTGGTCTTGGTGCTTTGCCCGGCATCTTTTCCATCTACTATCGCTTGACTATGCCGGAGACACCAAGCTACCAGGCGGACGTGCTGAAGAGAGCAGAGCTTCAGAGTCCAGAGACCACCGACACGGTCATGCAGCCGTCAGAGACAGTGGTGATGGCGAAAGCGGGCTGGGCAGATTTCGTTCACTACTTTCGCCAGTGGCGTCATCTCAAAATCCTTCTGGGCACATCCGTGGCCTGGTTCGCGCTGGACGTTGCGTTTTACGGCATCAACCTAAACAACTCTGTTATACTTAGCGCTATTGGCTTCTCAAAAGGCGCTACCACCTACGAAACTCTGTTTAAAAACGCCATTGGTAATGTCATTATCGTGCTCATGGGCACCGTGCCGGGATACTGGGTGACCGTGTTCACGGTGGACCGACTTGGCCGGCGCGCCATTCAGTTGCTGGGCTTCGCCGTGCTGACCGTTCTATTCCTGGTTCTTGGGTTCGCATACCATGCAATTTTGGACACCAGCGTCATTCTGTTTATCGTGATATTCACTCTCGCACAGTTCTTTCAAAACTTCGGTCCCAACACCACCACCTTTATTATTCCTGGCGAAGTGTTTCCCACACGCTATCGCAGTACTGCTCATGGCATCAGCGCAGCGAGCGGAAAACTTGGTGCCATTGTGGCGCAGGTTGGATTTTCGCAGCTGAAAGACATTGGCGGGAAAGGCGCGTTTATGGACAAACTGTTGTTGATCTTCGCGGCGTTCATGGTGATTGGCCTGCTGTTTACTCTGCTACTGCCGGAGACCAAGGGAAAGAGCTTGGAACAGATTGAACACGAGCTGGATGCAGCACCGGCGCTTTTCTCCAAACAGAAACGGAAGATAGAGCACGAGGGTTCGGCTGTTGTGGCTGTTCAGCAGCCCCATGACTATTTCTCTTCGTGATGACCTTTTGATGTTCTAGTGGCTGCAGTGTGGCGCCTCATTAGCAATCCTATTGTCGCTTGTTAACGTGCTGGCCCGGGGACAATGGATGCGAAAAGGAGTAATCATGAAAACACGGCGTGAAGATGTGCATACACACACACACACAGTGAACAGACACCTGCGTGCAGTTGTTTTGTGAGACGGTGCTATCCGAGTGTATCATTTTCGGCCGTGGATAAAGCTGTAGCTATTCGCGTCATTGCTATAGCCATTACGCTTTTGGCATCGTGCACCTTGCAAACGTGGGCACTCGCACCAACCATCAACACCGCTGGTATCCACCATTTACAACGGTTTCAACAGTTGCTCGCCTGACGCTCAGCAGCAATAGTTTCCCTTGCTAGCAAAGGGGGAAACTCGCCGGATGTTGTTGGCGCGCTCGTAGCAGTCTAAGCGCTGTCTCGCATCGCGTCAAACTATCGTTCGACGGAAAATCGCCGTGATCGCCACCGCCGCGACTTATCGATTATCCCGCATCGTGATCAGCGACCGTGCGCGTCTATACCACTTTTCTCTTTTCTCGGCAACTTCGCAGTGAGTGAGTGAGTGAGTGCGTGTGTGTGTGCATAAGCCTGCGATAACTGACGTCGCGGACGGATGCATGTGGTGCAGATCTTTGTTTGAATGTTGAACGCATCTTCTCCACACTATACTGCCTCCGCGCGTCTTCCAAACACTCCGATGACGACCTCCACTTACGCTTCGCACTCGCCTGGTGTGGCTGATACAGCACCGGGATCCAACGCGCACTCGCATCCCTCTCAATCGCTGCCGTCGTCCTCGGCAACAACAGTGGAATCCACGGCGCTGCCGGCGCGTCGTGAGGTAGACGAGGTCGCTTGGATGTTTGTGCACGAATACTACTCGTTCCTGCACCGCAATCCGGCGATGCTGCATAACTTTTATAGCCTGCGCTCGACGGTAACGCACGGTGCCGAGGGCGACCACACGCCAACTCCAACTTCCACCCACGTTGCTGCTACCACCACAACTACAATGGCGAATGGCGGGAGTTTCACCACGCGTGCTACCGGACTAGCAGACATTGAGCAGCAGTTTGTGGCACGTGCTCCAGAGCTGACCGGTTGTCGTGTGCTGGTGTCAGGCGTGGACGCGCAGCCAAGTTTGGCTGGAGGCATCCTTGTGCAAGTGCTCGGGGAAATGCAGTTTCGCCATGTTGCGAGCAAAAGTTCTGGGGAAGGCATGGCGGAGAGCATGAGCGGCAAATTCCGAATGCCTGGCCGTAAATTTGTACAGACGTTTTTCCTGGCCGAACAGCCTAACGGATACTTCGTACTTAATGACATCTTCCGATATTTAAAGGATGACGGCTTGTTGACGGGCGAGGGCGACGACGACGAAATTGAGGAAGGAGAAGGAGAGGAGATTGAGGAAAACGAGGTGCTGGGAATGGAGCATGCAATGACAGCTCCTGTTGCGATGTCAAGTGGAAATCCGATTGTTGAGGAAACCGCTTACTACCACCACCATCCTCGTCAGCAGCACCAGCACCCGCAACACGAGATCAAGTCAATGGAGGCAACGGTGGTGTCTATGACTACGATCAATAACAGTGCTGCAGCAGATGCTACTGAAAACGAACGCAAAGTGAACGGGTGGAATGCTGGAGTTGTAGTGACAGAGAACACGACCAGTGCGGTGGTAATGACGACCGAAGAGTTGTCGAGCACTGTGACCCACTCAAGCAACACCGTTAGCACCACTGCTATCAGTGCGGATGCACCGGTAGTGGCTGCCGAGCAAACGAAGACCAGTGTTGTGGCTCAAAAGGATAAGAAAGCACAAGGTGGTGCAGCCACCCGAAAGCAACAAAAGAACTCGCAGTCCTCTCCTAAACAACGAGATGCGAAGCAGCAGCAGGCAGAAAACTCATCGGCAATGGCGAGTAATCAGGCACAGTCGTCTTCCTCAACACCAGCGTGCTCGACATCGACCACATCGCAAAAGCCTGCTACATGGGCAAACCTGGCAGCGGTGAATCGCGAGAAGTGGGGCAACCAACATACCACCCCGGCTGCTGCACATACAGAACATGCTGAACCAGCCACAGCAAAGCCAGATCCGCTACCAGTACCCGCAGTACACTCTACATCTGCTCCGCCAGCACAGCAGCCACGCGTGGGGAACGGGAACGGGAACAGTGAACACCGGCCGCCATTTAGACGCGATCATCAGCATCATCATCAAGCACGTGACGATCTTGCCACCATCTATGTACGCGGCGTAAGCGACAAACACACGTACGAAGCTCTGCGCCGCTTTTTCAGTCAAACGGTGGGCCCGGTAAAAAGCATGGATCTTGTGGCATCCCGCGGCATTGCATTTGTCGAATTCGTTGATCGAGAAAGCGCGCGACAGGCTATCGAGAAACAGATGTATCCTTTTGCTGGTAGCGAATTGTTGATCGAGGAGCGAAAGAAAATGTCGGAGCTTGGTGGAAATGGGGGTGATCGGAATGGAGTGCGTGGTGGCTATCGCGGTGGCCGTGGCGCATATCATCGCGGCGGTGGTGGCAGCGGTGGTGGTGGAAATGCGAACAATAGTGGTTCGGATCGCGGTGGTTTTCACCAGGACAGAGGTAGTGGTGGTGGTCGGGGTCGGGGTCGAGGCCGAGGTAACAACACTGTCCGGGGCGAATAAAAGTGATAGGCGTCTTTGTGATTATGAAACGGAGCAGCTGTCAACTGGCGTGAAGAGCGGATGCGTTTGAATGCTTCTAAATGCAACCTGTGTGTGTGGGCATCTTCTTTCTGGGCGTGCGGTACACCACTCTAAGCCTCAGTCTACATATTCATGATGAGTTATTCCTTAGTACTAGTTTTATTTGTATAGACTCCATAGCAATCACAATTCTTCTCGCAAGGGTGCTGACGGAGGCGGAGCAGTAGGAAGCGGCGACACCACGGACTGTCCAGAACCGGGTGGAGGTGGCATTTGTGCTCCTGGTGGTGGTGGTGGCGGGGGCATTATTCCCATATGCGCTGGCGGTGGCCCCATGTGTGCTGGAGGTGGTCCCATATGTGCTGGAGGTGGTCCCATGTGTGCTGGAGGTGGTCCCATGTGTAATGGAGGAGGGGCCATCATATTTCCGCCTGGAGGAATTGAGGATCCGGGTACTCCAGGTGCTCCGGGCGGTCCTAGTGCTCCTGGATGCATAAATGGTGGTGGATGTGGCATTCCTGGCATTGGCGGCATTCGTGGCATGCCTTGCATGCCTTGCATGGGCGGCATGCTTGGAGGAGGACCCCCGAGCATTGCTGGAGGGGGAGGTCCCATCCGTCCCATTCCCATTGGCATCATGGGTGGAGGTATACCGCCAGGTGGAAATCCTGGTCGACCGAACGGCCCCATCTGTGGCATACCTAACAAACGTTACCACCAGACCCTAAGCAGCACACGTACCAAACCCTGGCCGGAGTGCTAGTGGGGTGAGCAGTGAAAGCAAACAGCGGGATACATACTTGGCGGTAGTTCGCGACCCTGGTGAAGGCGCATCAGTTTGTCAAACTCCCCTTGCAGAACTTCCGGAGGTAGTTCTAGTGGCGGAGAGAAGCGTGAGTTTTGGTGTTGCTTGCGCTGTACCTGAATAATAGTTCCGTACTTGAAGCGCATGTTTCCACCCGGCGTTGTGGGCTTGTCGAACGTTTCGTGAGTCGTGTGTCAGGTAGATGTCGCAGTAGTCTACCAGCCACACTATTATCCTCCTGTCCACCGAGCAGCCTTGTACCGCAATAGTATTTTGGCATACTAGACGCAAGCGAATGGTCTGACCGTCTCAAGCGTCCAAGGATGATCAATCGCTTGAAAACGGAAAACCTGTTCTGCACTGCAGCGTAGAATCACTTGTCCACGCTACATTCTCCGCCATGTTGATTGCTGCTCCACACCACCTTCCAGCACCATTCTCTTTACAAGAAATGGTTCTTACGCGCTACCTGTATACATTTGTCTTCTTGAAATGGCTGGGCCTAGTGTGTGTGCTGAGAACGGCAACAGCTTATATTCTGTGTTGCCATTGGTGTTGCGCTTACCGCTCGCACACTGCTGTTGCGGTTGCCCTGTAGCCTGGCATGGATCCGCTTCTTCATGCAAAGAGTAAACGCTGCCAAATGCTTGGGCAGTGCGGTGCCCTTTGGATAGGTTGGCGCGGGGGCAACAGCAACATGCACCACATGTTGTTTATGTAGCGTGTTGGTGATCACATACACAATGCTTCCATGGCCATACACTTCATGCTGTGCATCCTCACTACACGCACTATAGCTACCAACTGATCCTTGCAGCACACTCGTCCACGCTTAAGTGTGCAGAGTGGCAGCTATAAAGCATGACTATGCGCACAGCCACATCGATGCCCAGGACTGAACAGTGTTCGTACTGTCACTGCAAGCACACATCCAAAGTGCTGCATCGTAGTCGTGTTGCCCAGCCTATTTGTTTTGCAACATAGAAATGAGTATTGGTACGAATTTGTAGGTGGGCAGCGGTAATGTGTAAGCAGTAGGTGCGATACCGGTGGAGAAGAAGGAGTGCAGAATGGCCCCACACTTACCAGTCACTCCACACAACCACACCAAAAAAGCCAATTCGTGCGGATACTACGCAAGAATCATGTGCTGTGAAAGAAATAACGAAAAAGCGACAGGTAATTGGCAGAAAGCAGTAGACAGAGTAGCACAATGGGCTGAAGGTTCTCACAACTGAATGCGGAAGCACACACCAGCTGCAAGCGCACAACTGCAGCACTCCTTCCCGCCATGCTTGCTCACCGCCCACCGCCCACCGCAGCCGTGCTGCTGT
>QZWT01000061.1:0-40485 GCA_004114315.1 Cochlonema odontosperma | reverse complement strand
GTGACCGAAGCTTATTTACGCAGTCACATCCTCTCTGACCGCCGCACCACCACAGCGAGGTAGGCGAGATAGGGTGAAGTGGAGAAGATAGCGGGAGAGGAAAAGTGAGGGGAAAGGAGACAGTTGCGTGACTTCGTCACGGGCGCCAAACTAGTTCCTTCTGGACTCACACACCTCATGACTTAACCTGACTATGTTGTGCAGTTTTTCGCAACCGTTATCGACCATCAGCCCACCCACCCCCACCACACGGCGAGCAATGCGCGACACATTCGCGACCGCCTGGTACAGCTGTTCCAACCCTAGCGCAGTGGCGCGCTCAGATGACTCTCTTGCTGCTACTGTCATTGTCGCTGCTGTACTGACACCACTCACTGAAGTGTCGCAATTGAGGTCGGGTGCACAAGCAAGCAAGTGCTTACAGAATCCACTATACGCAAACCCCATGCACTTACACGTTCCACCATCAATATCAACCACATAACGAACATCAGGTGTGGTCATGTTTTGTGAGCTGACGAGGTAAGTGCTGCCACTCTGCTGCTGTATACTCCTTGCCGGTGTCACGGAGCCGGGAGTGGGAGGGTTGTACGAGGCGAGGTGCGTGGGAAGAAAAGGTCCCTGTATTAAAGCGCTCTACCCAGCCCCTCTATTTATACGCGGCCGTGGGACAAGCACGTGCGAAAAGCGGAGGCGACGGGGTGCTGGTGCGCGACACATTGACCGGGCTATCGAACGGTGCTTTCACGTGACCGTGGCTGCTCGGGCGGAAAAGATACAGACGGCGAATGTTACGGGTGAGCCCTGATAGTCACGTGGTTAGGAGGTGATAGCAACGAGTGCCGAGTCACCCCTGTCACTCGGCACCCTTCCCACGACATCCACAGAATACAACTCTATTACCACACCACCACCCTTCCATCCTATCTACCCCGTAGCAGTCCGCGGGTCGTATCCCTTTTGGAGCGCTTCCTTCCTTCCATTTCGCTGGGGAGAGTGGCCGTGGCCAGCGGGGTGGTGCTTGAGGGGGGCGGTTGGGAATTGTTGGCTCTCCCCTCTCGGTTGTGTTCCTCTGCGTCGCTTAGTGACTGTTCCGTTGCCCGTTTAGGGCTGGGCTTGCGCATCGGGCACTCTCGCAGTACAGTGACTCAAAAACCGGAGCAATGTTTCGCCTTTTCCGCGCTGCCGCTCCGCCTTCTTCCGCGCTTTGCGCAAGCCGGCTGTTACTCATGGCCAAGGTAGAGTGTTCGATGGGCTATCGAACGGTGGCAGCACGGTCTCGCCAGCTGCACTGGCGGCGGCGATATGGCGGGTCACAGGCGGGGCACCATTGCTCCGGTTTTTTGGCCTCTGTGGTAAACAGCAGTCATATTAAACCGAAGAGGCGAACCAATCAGCGCTAGCCATGGTGGCTCATTGGCTACTTAAGGAGCACGGGTGCTCCTTCCCCCTCTGTAGTGAGCCGTCACCTGACAGCCAATCAAATCCGGAGCCCGTGCCCCCATTGCGTAAGCTCTTGCGCTTCGTGTGCGTGGAGCTTCCACGCAAGCGCAGGCATGACGCAATGCGAGCTTAGCTAATTGCCAAGGATGATGTTTGCATGACGTAATGCATTGTATATAATGCGGAGACTTGGCTCTAATAAAGCATAACGGTTTTACAATTTATCCTATACTATTCCCTTCCCCTTCCCCTTCCCGCTCTTTTCCTAGTCCTCTACCGGCAAGCGAACACAGCGCGAACAGCAACAGACCACAGCCGTGTGGTCATCGACCGTGTTCACCGGAACACACACGACACTATCCCACACGCAGTGGGATCCACGAAGACCGCACGAGGACAGTCTACTTGCGAGCGACGTGCTAGGACAGCACACGACAAGGAGTAGAAGTTTATTGAGCTACAATCAAGCACATCCTAAGCCCGTTTAAGCTTCTTTATGACGCGTTAGCGAGAAGCTCCGAGACTTCCCCGCGGCCCGCGGGTATGTAATGATGCTGTCATGCGTGGGCTGCGGGTTGCCGCGCATGGCCATATATAGAGCAATTTGGTTAGGACAGCTGTTGTGACATTTGTCAAAGCTGCTCACTATATGTCGTCGCTGTGCAACTGGATCCGCGAGGCAATAAAGACATTGGCGAAAGGAACAGACGTATTGGGAACACT
The DNA here is from genome assembly GCA_004114315.1 of Cochlonema odontosperma. NCBI lineage: Eukaryota > Fungi > Zoopagomycota > Zoopagomycetes > Zoopagales > Cochlonemataceae > Cochlonema > Cochlonema odontosperma. The sequence goes on along the minus strand of QZWT01000061.1, from coordinate 38,319 downwards.
GTAAGCGTTGTGGTCTCGCTTTAGAACCTGCTATAGCGGGAGGCCAACTGCGCCTGAAGACACCCCTGCGAGGCACAGACAGCACGCCCGCAAAGCAGCTCGCAATACAGGGCATTTTTGGGGAAAACGTCGTCACACAGTTCTATTTCATCGTTGAAAGCCTCCGCAAATTCCAAAGAATCTGCAAAAGCATCGTTCACCGACGCATCTCCACATCTGCCCCATGTCAGCGCCACTGCAGGGCACGCAAGACGGTTTGCATACAAAGGGCGTAGTGTCGAGACTGGAACGTGCGGAGACTGCTTCGTCACTACGGCCACTTCTTGTAGCGTCTCCACCAGCTATTACTAGCTCGCTACGTCTTTACATCCCACAGACGCGCAAAAGAGTTGCTTTTGTGGAAGTTCGTCGGCGTCGGCGGCCACTTTCTCTACTCCTGTTCCAGAACCACATCACCGGCATTGTATATGATGTGCGTATGAAGTACCACAAGAACATTGTGCTTTCAGACACAACCGGAAATCATCCGGAAATACCTAAGCGGCTTTCAAGTATCCGCAGAGCACTGGAGCGCTCTAATATCTGGCCGCGTGTGCGTGTTTTTCGTGCACGATGCGCCACTGAAGAGGAGCTACGGTGGTTCCACACCTCTGACTATCTCGCCAAGATCGCGTCGACAGAAGGTACAGTGACTGGAAAGGGGATGTGTAATCATGCTCGAAGATATGTCCGTGCTGAACTTGTTAATTCTTGCGCGTTGTTATGATTCCATCTATCTCTCAGCGGAATCCTATTTTGTCGCTCGGCTCTCGTGCGGCGGATTGCTGGAGCTTTGTCGCGCGCTGATGGACAAGAAGATTCGCAATGGATTCGCAATTGTCCGGCCACCGTAAGTTGCATCTATCTCCCACTGTTTATTCAATGTACTGCATTCTCAGCGGACATCATGCAGAATCTAACCAGGTAACTTTTGCGCGCTACTGTTGGCCTTCTCCGTCCACTAAACAGTCGTTAGCCAATGTATGCATTTGCTTCCTGCCTGTTTGACAGATGGGAGTGCTGACGCTTTTTTAGGGGATTTTGTATCTTTAATAATATTGTATGAAAGCAACAGATAGCAGGGGAGCAACTAATGCGCAATGTATATAGGTGATCGCTGCTGAATACTTAAAACGGCGATACCACTTAACGCGGATCATGATTGTCGATTGGTATGTGGGCGTGGGCGTGTACTCGTGTACTCGTGTGCTCGTATGTTTTGAGCTAAACTCGTTCAGGGACGTGCATCATGGCAACGGTATTCAGAAAGCGTTTATCGCAGATCCTACTGTTTTGTACCTGTCAATTCATCGATATGACGAGGGAACATACTACCCGGGTCAGCCAGACGAAGCAGCCCCTGAGGCGGTCGGCATTGGCAAGGGCGTGGGCCGGTATTGCTACTCGGTCTAATGATGCTTTGTCCACATACTTTTTATAGTACTGTAAATATTGGATGGAACACGGCCTTCAAGGAGGATGCGGACTATGTGCATGTGTTCCGAGAAATGGTGCTGCCTATCGGAAGAGAATTCGCACCGGAAGTCGTTCTGGGTAAGGCCTGTCCATGGTTGTGCAAATGACCCCTGAATGCAGTGGCGGCTGGCTTTGACGCTGCCAAAGGCGACCCCATCGGTCTTTGCCGAATCACTCCGCAGGGATATGCAACGATGACCCACATGCTTAAAGAGTTGGCGGGTGGAAAACTTATTCTTGCTTTAGAGGTGCGTTGTGGGCTTTTCCGCGTGTCGCAGCGCATGCTGACCTCTGGGTTAAGGGCGGGTATGATCTGGAAGCAACTTCACAGTGCTCCGCAGCCTGTATTGCCGCACTAGTTGAGGATACCCCTGTTTCGCTGCATCCTAAGCGCCATCAGTCAGCGCGACAATCTACGCTGCCTCAGTCAGTGCAGACTATCGCCAAGCCTGTTATTTCATCAACTGCATCTCAGCATGAACCTCCAGTCAACAACCAATCCGCTCGCATCTACAACCTTCCAAGCATAGAAACAGTCAAGGATATGGAGCGCACTAAGAGAGCGCAAGCACCCTATTGGAAGTGTCTCCAAAAGACTTCTTGACACAAGACGCTTTTTTTCATTCACCAACATGGCGATTTCTTCTGAATTACAACGTACTAGTGCGCAGTAGGCAATAGTAAAGAATGAATGAGAGGGAGTGAGAGTGTTTGTATAACGCAAAGCATCTAGTATCGCGCACGCCGATTTCTTCGTCCACCACTCTCGTCATCTGAACTTTTGTCCGGATACCGCTTTCGGTCGCGATCTTCATTACGTTTTCCATGATCCTACATTTGTTTCAGCAATCAGCTATCTTGCACAACGGCAGTACTCGAGGTTCGCGGTCATTTCGTCCAGCGTCTTGCGCACGGTCCCGATCATAGTACTCTTTCCGTGCCGAATATGAAGCTGGGCCTGTAGGTACATCTGGTAGAGATTGCATAGACTGTGGCTTCTGGTGTTGTTGCTGTTGTTGCTGCTGCTGCCAGACTATAAGCCATGTCAGTATACTATGGGCATCTGTATGGGGTGTTCACGTAGGGGATCCATTCCCGGAAAAAAGGGCCTAACACCGTCAGCGCTGTATGCTAAACAGCCAGCCTACATTGTCGGCTGCTTTCCATCTGCCACGCCTCGTCCGCGCACCATCAAATCTCGCATAGCTGCCGCCGCCGCAGCTGCAGCTATAGGATTCGGCACGCCTCGCCCAAACCCAGGCATGAGCGGAACATCAGGAGCAGCGCCGTATGCTGGCATCATGGGCATCATAGGAGGAGCGGATGCTGTATCCTGTTTTCCTATTGATTTTGCTTCCACATTTTCCATTGGTTTCCTGTAGAAAATGGATGTTACAGGCGCGCAACGCTAGCACGGGGACATACTCTGATTGAGTTTCCCTGCCTTCGCCATTCATCACCTGTATACTATTTGTGCTCCTATTATCTATTTAGTGTGTATGTGTGTGTATGTGGTTAGTGCAGCTTCCCATTAATATCCTACCAGTGACAGGCTTCTGTGGCATTGCACTAGGAGCTGACTGATAATTCATGTAGTTCATCATCGGCATGTTCATCCCAGGCACCATGTTCGTCACATTCTTACACACTCACCTGCTGCTCCGCCCATCGAAATGCCGGCTTACCGATAACGCACCCGACCGCGAATGCATATCTTCGCGCATCTCACGTTGACGCTGGCTATACACGCGCCATGTTTGTTCGTCGAAGCCATAGTTAAAATAGTCGGTAAGATCGGCACCTGAAAGTTGGGGTAAGCATATCGCTGGTGCTTCCACCCACCACCTACCGGGCTTTCTCCATGGTCGTTCTTGCATCGAATCCAGGTCTGCGTCATAGATGGGCTTTCCATTCAGCATCCCAACTGTGTTCAGGTTGACGGCACTGGCTCTCGCATAGGCCTCCGCGGCTATTTCGCTTAGCAACAACACTGCTAGTCAAAGCAACCTTGAACATCCGCATTCGGCTTAGTCTCCATAGGCTGGTGTTTGATGTTCACCAGGGTGTGTCCGGTTCTATCGACGTCGATGAGCACACATCAGAGTTGCTCCCGCCACCTTCCACGCGCATTTTCTGGCGGTCTTGCGTCCAAGTTGTCAAGGACAATTTCGATATCCTGGGTCTTTCAGACGCATATGTATGGCCAAGTTACCGAATCGTGATCACCGTCCTCTTCTTCTTCTTCAATGACAGCCACGTTGTTTCCGTCCTCGTGTGTGGCCTGGCCGGCAGCTGATGGCGACACATCTTCAGACTGATCGATACCGTCTTAACGTCATTCTCCGTGTGCACAGCCACGAGGTATCGCTTACCGTCACCATAAAGCAGCTCGTCCACTTCGTCTCTCGAAGACATATTCGCGCTTGCTATGCTCTGAAATGGCGAAGGTGTTTGAGAAGAATTTTTGTCGCTGCTCAAGGCTCAAAATACAGTGAGAGACAATGCTGCTGCACTCTGTTTCACCCTTTTCTGTGCTCTCGGGAATGCACCGCCACTCCACCCGTGCAATGACAGCCATGCCCGGAAATACTGCTGGTCAGCACCACCAAGACTGTGCTCCAAACGTGGTCGAAGCGAGGCACGCGTTCGCCGACGAGTGAAAGAGTGTCATGGAAGAGACTGGATGAGCTGGCTCCCAGTGAAACATCCTCCCTCTCTCTCCCTCTCTCTCCCTCTCTCCCTCTCTCCCTTTGTCTCCTACAGATGGAGCGTTTAGTGCTAGGATGTCAGCTGTGTGTGCACGTGTGCATGTGCGTGTGTGTACATTAGAGTGCCTCGCTGTTGCAAGATGGAAAACAGAATACACCAAGTGTATGATGCATTGTATATAGGAACACTTTGTAGGGCACCTATTGGTGGCTGAAACCATCCACCTCTTACTACAATGAAGCTTGTTTTGAAGCCAGCCGCAGCTATGGATAGGGGTGTGGATGCGGATATGGATGCGTGAGGCTCATACTTCGTCGTGGGCGTGTGCAGTGTCGCCGGGACAGCATGCATTCATGTCTTGTTCTGTGTGGTACCGCTCACCACACCATACGCAGTAGTGATAGACGCTCCGCAAATACTCAGTAACCTCTTGCAGCTTCACATCGATCTGTCGGGACAGTCAGCACGCGCTATCACAAGCACAGCAGCGTGCCAGCCACGTACAGGTAGCATGTCATACGCGCTCACCAGTGGATCCTCTGTTGCACTCTGATCCACGAGATTACCGGTTTGCTCTGATAGCTGTACTGTAGACGGCGGAGGAGGAAGAGGCCAAAACGGATTATCAAGGATATCCTGTGATGGCGGGGGCGAGGGCGAGAGTGAGTGGCGTTACGCAATATCGTATCCAAACACGCATGCATACACACATTTTCCAAATCCAACCGCTGGCAGGCAGCACGTGATTTCCTCAAATCAGACTCGAGCCGTTTGTTGTCAAACCTGTGCCGCTGCCGTGCGCGGAAGTGCTCGGGTTCCTCGTCGGGGACGCGTTCACGCTTTCGTGCTAACGCGAGCTTTTCAGCTGCCTCGCTTTGCACGCCTAAGCCAATATTCTCTGTGATCCGGTGAGTGCGTGTGGCGTGTGCGGCGGTGCTTACTGGCACGGATGTGGATGGGAAGTGGTTCTTTCAGACCGTGGTTTGTTGATTTGCCCAATGCCTGCCCTTCCCTACCAGGATGCATGCGGCTGGGTGCTTGCGGGCAGGGCGTGGCGGGCGTACTTGAATCCCATTTTCTTCAGCAGTTGGTAGCCCTTGTTCGTCTCGCCAATGGCGGTACGAAGTCCAGCCTCAAGCGCGTCCCGCTCTATCTCGCGCGCAGGCCGCACAATGCCGCGCGCCAGTCCTTCGTTCACCTGGCGACGCCGCCGCTGCGAATAGGGCAGTTCAGCGTCAGACGCTGGTGGTTGCAGCGTGTGCAAATCCATGGAAAGGTAGTCGTCGGAAGCGTCGTCGCTGCTTGCATCTGCGGCCATTGCAGCAGCGCAGTGTGCACACCCACAAAAGCAGTCCAGTCCAGCATTGCGCCACTGTGTGAGGCAGTGATTGAAGTGCCCATTCAAGCGGAACGGAAGGAAATGCAACGATCTGCTGCTTGCACACACCAGCCAGGTAAGGAAGTGCGTTTGCTGTTTCTACATCCATGGCTGAGGTGTCGTAGGCCTTGTCTTCCAGTCGTCGACTATCCACCATCACAACCATTCGCATCCTATGCGTGTTGTCTTTCCTCTTTGCTGCTCTTACCTTCCTTCCTTGCTTCTTCTTCCGCTTCTCTTTCCGCTTCTCTCCTTCCTTGCCTCTCCCCTTCTCCTCGTGGGGAATAAGCCTTGTCGCGTGTGGCGGCGTGTGGCATGCGGTGTGTGGCGCACACGTCCACTCTGCCTGCCGCCGCACCACTCAATGACCGCCAACCAACTGTGCCAGGGTGTGGACTGCAGTCTGCCCGCCACGCTCCAGTGTCCCACCTGCCTCAAACTCAGCATCAGCAACTCCTATTTCTGCTCACAAGACTGCTTCAAGCGCAACTGGGGTGCTCATCGTGCTGTTCACAAATCCGCTGGACCTGGCAAGTGTGCATCCTGCGCTCTGTGTCTTTGTTAACATTCTTTCAGCCACAAACGGCGAGGATCACGATCCGTTCCCAAATTTCCCATACACCGGCAAGCTGCGGCCACTGTATCCCTTATCTGAAAAGCGAGACGTGCCATCTCACATCGCACGCCCCGACTATGCTGACACTGGTATGGTCCAGTAGTCGCCTCCCCTCCTCCTCCCTCTCTAACCGTGTGGCCGCTACTGTCCAGGTGTCCCGGCCTCTGAACTTGCCGTGGGGAAGTCTACGCAGATCCAAGTGCTAAGCACCAAGGAGATTGCAAAAATGCGCAAAGTGTGCCGGGTAGACGCTTCCCTTCACTTCCACACCCATCACTGCTGACCATTGCAACGCGGTTTTGTATCCCGGAAACAGCTTGCGCGTGAAGTACTGGATATCGGTGCACGCGCCATTCGACCAGGCATTACGACCGATGAAATAGGTAGGCAGGCAGGCGGGCAGGGCATAGGATCTAGCCACACACCTCCTGCTCCCACACTTCCTACTCTCCCTTGCTTGGAACTTACATCCGTTAGATCGCATCGTGCACGAGGCCTGTGTGGAGCGACAATGCTATCCATCGCCTTTGAATTACCATGAGTTCCCCAAATCATGCTGCACCTCAGTGAACGAAGTCATCTGTCACGGCATTCCCGATCGGAGGCCATTGCGTGATGGCGACATCCTCAACATTGATGTCACCGTCTACCACGGTGGATTCCATGGCGATCTGAACGAAACATACGTAGTCGGTGAAACTGTCGACGACACGGGTCGGCGATTGATACAGTGCTCGCGCGAATGCCTGGAAAAGGCAATCGAGCTGGGTATGTGTGGTGGTGTGTTCTGTTTCCAGGACTCATACGTGGCTGCTGTCACCAGTGAAACCCGGCGCTTTGTATCGAGACCTTGGTCAAGTGATCGAACGGCACACCAAAGAGTTCGGCTTCTCGGTGGTCAAAACATACTGTGGACACGGCATTCACCGGTAACGCCTCGTCCGTTCCCCCAGTGCTGACACGGCGCATGGGCATTGTAGTCTGTTCCATTGCGCGCCCAGTGTACCGCATTATGCGCGTAAGCCACAGCCCGTCTCTCGTTTGCGTGCTCATAGTTTCCGCCAGGGAACAAGGCAGTGGGCATTATGAAGCCTGGTCATACGTTTACCATTGAACCTATGATTTCCGAGGGTAAGCAATGCCTGTTGTCCGCGAACACTCATTCTTCCCAACCCTACTGCTGTGTTCCGTCACAGGTGTTTGGCAAGACAAAACCTGGCCTGACAACTGGACAGCAGTGACCGCCGACGGAAAACGCAGCGCGCAGTTCGAACACACGCTGCTGGTCACCGAGACTGGCTGCGAAATCTTGTAAGTGACGCATGCTTATCCGCGTGCTAGCACCAAAAACACCATTGACCTGTGCCTGGCGGCAACACCTGTAGGACGGCGCGACTACCGGATTCTCCCTGAAACACGCGCTGCATTAGTATGCCAAAATACAAAGTCGATTTATTCGCCATCGCTATCGTAATCCGCCAAAGCTGCCATTGCACTCTTCGGCGTGCCGTCGTGATTGTTTACAGGACACAGGGTCATACCGGGCACATTCGCCGCCATCTGTTTCAGATGTCGTAGCATGTCCGCTGAAAGAAACCCGCCAGCAGTAACATCGTCCTCCATTGATGGTGTAGGCATTTGCATGTCCACGGCTGTGGCAGATTGCTTCTCCGTGCTTTCCGGCATCTGAATCTGCTTCTGTGACGCGTCTACAGCATTTCTCTCGCTAAGCGCCATTTCCTCGTGGTCCGCATCCGTCAGTCGTGCCTGTTCGCCAGCTGCCGAACCAAGTAGTGCTCGTTCCAACACCTGTCGTACTTCCTCGCGTGCTCGTTGTGCATACTGTTCCTTGGCATTCGGATTCGGATCCTCGATCGCCCAGCGCACATTGATCATTTCATTATTGTCCAGCGCCTGATTGGACATAGCCTCCTTGGCAAACTCTGCGCTGAGCCGATGGGCATACGTGACAAATCCCACCCCCTTATCCTCCAGCACACGTGCTACAGGCAGTGTTACACAAAAAACAACATGCTTCCGTGCTATGACGAAATCCTACTTCGTTCGATATGCCCAAACTCAGTGAAATGCCGTCGCAATACCGCTTCCGGATCGTTGTACGACGACATTTTGCCAATGTACAGTGTCGTGTGATCCTTCAGAAACGAGCCAACTAGCAATTGAGATTAGGTGCGCGGTCGGGCACAGATCGGATTACCGCCGCCTAGATCGTCTTTCAGCTGGCTACGAACCCCACCATCTTCAATGAGCACCTGCAGGACAACACATGGTGCATTACTTACGCAAATAAATCACGTCCAAAACAGTCTTTCGTAGCGGGGATGCGATCGGTTGGCTCTGGAAGTCGGTGCCAAAATCGACACTGATACCTACAGCCCGTCGTTGTCAACACCCACACTCGCCACGCATATTCGTCCTCTCTCCTCCTCCTCCTCCTCCTCCTTGCCACCACTACCACCTACCCGTGTGGACAAGCACCACGTGCAAAAAATAAACAGAAAAAGGCTGTGCCTTCGCGTAAGCCGACTGTCCGTCCAGCGTCGTAGGCAACGTTAACACGGGTGGTTGGACGTTCTCGCTGCACGGGATTCTTGCGATCGCCGCCTGCCCACTTGTGGTACCAGATGTTGTACTCCATGCCCATTTGCAATGCCTTGTGTTTGTCTGGGCCGTGAACGGTGGACGGGTCCACTTGGATACGCGCAGGGCGCTGGTCCCAGCCTGGCGGATTGGACATATCAGCGGTGGTAGTGGCGGTGGTGGTGTTGCTGCTTTTTGGATGTGACCACTTGACTGCGCCGCACCCGTGCAGCGTGGCAACAGTGCAGTGCCATTGTCCACAAGGCCGACCATCAGCAAGCGTGTTTTTATTTCGATTTCGTGTTCGCCACATCGATCGGCTCGAACTCCACAATGACTTCGTCGGCTGCCACACTAGCACCTTGCTGCACGTGCACTTTTTTTACCTTCCCGCCACGTGCCGCTCGTAGTACATTCTGCATCTTCATAGCTTCAACCGTAGCCACTTCCGCTCCTTCTGCCAGCACCTGGCCCTCGACAACCGCAACATTCACTACCGTGCCTGGCATTGGCGACTGAACCATCAAGGAGAAGTCCAGCTTCGGCTTCTCCCGCATGAATTGGGAAAGATCGTACTGCATCACCGACTGCACACCCACTGTGTATTTCGTGCCAAGATACTGCAGCAAGAAGCCAAGCGGTTGCGCTGCAAGATACTGCAGTACGATTTGTCGATCCTCGTCGTCTCCGTAACGGACCTCGGCAATCGTCTGTTCCAGCGGCCATCGCAATGATGCTGGGCGTCGTTCGCCACCATCTACAGCTACCGCAAAATGCATCGTTTCGCTAAGTGCTCGACTCGCGGGACATTCCACTCGCACTGTAGCTCGATGTCCGTCACCCAGCGACACCACCAGGTCCCATGCCTCTGGGAGCGCCATCTGCGCCTCGGTGTTGAGCCACGTTTTATCGCGCAGATCACGCTTGACGTGAATCATGGCTGCTGTGACAGCCAACTCTTGCCAATCGGTAGGCGAGAGCGTGTGGCCATGAAACCCGTCGGGAAACTCTTCGCTCAGGAACTTCGTGCTAATATCCCCGCCAATAAAGCGCTGGTGAGACACCACCTCTCGAAGCAACGGGATATTGTGAGTCACACCTAACGGGTCAACGGTGAGCATGGAGACCCACGCTGTCGTCACTCACTCACTCACCCTTGATCACGTAGCGGTCCAGTGCACGCCGCATACTTTCCAGCGCAAGCGTGCGGTCCTTGCCCCAACTGCTTAGTTTGCAAATCATCGGGTCGTAGTATATGCTGATTTCGCTGCCCTCTACGATTCCCGAGTCGCATCGAATGAGGGTGGATGGAAGTGCGGGGTCTGCTTGCGGCTCTTGGTACTGCTTCAGCGTGCCAATGCATGGCAAGTAGCGGGAAGTGTCCTCGGCATACACCCGGCTTTCCATTGCCCATCCGTTGATCTTGACCTGGCTCTGCTGCAGCTCTAGATGCTGGCCAGCCGCCACGCGGATCATCCATTCCACCAAGTCCAGTCCGGTGATAAGCTCTGTGATCGGGTGTTCCACCTGCAAGCGCGTGTTCATCTCCAGAAAATAGAAGTTCCGCTGTCGGTCCACGAGAAACTCCACAGTGCCCGCGGACGAGTAGTTGACGTGTTTCGACAATGCGACCGCTTGCTCGCCCATCCGACGGCGTGTGTCCGCGTCCAAGTGCACAGACGGTGCTTCTTCAATCACCTTCTGGTTGCGTCGTTGCACAGAACATTCTCGTTCGGGTAGATAGATCTGGGCTGGATGAGCAGGGCGGAATGTTGAAGCGCATGCAGGCGTAACAGCAAGCCTACCGTGTTTCCGTGTTCATCGCCAAGAATCTGTATCTCAATATGTCGCGGATTGTCGATGAACTTTTCCACAAGCAAGCGGCTGTCCCCGAAGCTCGACTGAGACTCTTGCGACGCAAGCCGGAATCCCTCCTCCACCTCTGCGTCATTCCTGCGCGTGAATGTAAGCACGCTACGACAGGAGGAGCCACTTGCCAAGCAATACGCATGCCTTTACCACCACCCCCGGCAGACGCTTTCAGCATCACGGGATAGCCGATGTCACGAGCTACCGATCATTAGTGAATGACGTGTGCCTGTATATGTGTGTGTGTGTAAGCACGAGTTACCAATTTCCAGTGCATGCTGTGCATCTCGCACTACACCGTTGAACCCAGGAATGGTGCTCACACCACTCGCCTTTGCAATCACTTTGCTTTGAATCTTGTCTCCCATGTCAGCCATAGCGGATGTGCTTGGGCCAATAAACTTGATGCCCGCAGCAGTGAGCGCTTTGACAAACTGAGCGTTCTCGGAGAGGAAACCGTAGCCGGGATGAACAGCCTGGGCGCCTGTACGCTTGCACGCCTCGAGGATGGTATCGATTTTCAGGTATGATTGATTAGTGGGTGCAGGGCCCTGCAGCCGACAGGGTCGATGTTAGCCTTCGGCGCATGAAGCAAGCACGGTACAAACATACAATCCGCACAGCCTCGTCGGCCATTCGCACGTGAAGGGCGTTGGCATCCGCATCGGAGTGCACAGCCACAGTGCGGATGCCCATCTTCTTCGCAGTACGCATCACGCGCACGGCAATTTCACCGCGGTTGGCAACAAGGATTTTATCGAAAGTCTAGAGGAAGCACGGCTGAGGATCTGGAGAGGCAGGATGCAGCAGAATTACTTTGCCATAGTCTACGCGTTGGCGAAGACGGCGTGTGGTGTGCAGCGAGCGTGCACGAGCGTATAAACACAGCATTGGCGGTGTGCGACTGAGCAGTGGAGTTTTGGAAATGTCGCTTGAGTGCCGCTTGTGGCACTAGCCTCGCCTCCCCCACTGCCTGCATTCATCGTGGGACATGTGCCCGCTCCACCCCGACAGCGCGTTATGGCCAACGCAGTGAGTGACACCCGTGTGTTGTTAAGCAAGCGTGTGCTGGTGGAAGTGCGGTGGATGTCATCCTCCCACCTCCATTTCTCTCTCCCGCTCTCGCGTCGCTACCACTGCAATAGGCGGATGTGTGTTCAACGCACCTTTGATGGAGCGTGGTGCTACGACAAGGCGTGGTGCTACAACAGGGCATGGTGTTACCACACAGCGTGTCGCGAGGTGAGCGGACGAAGCAGCAGAACTATTTCGCCAGTTTCGTGGATGCTGTGTACGCGACTTCGTCCCACGGCAATATCGCTTGCACGCTTGCAGCTAGCACGATGCTACGCAGCAAATCCGCCTTCCACCGTACGCACGGATTTGTATGTGTGTGCTTGACGGCTGTGGCAGAGTGTACAAGCGCGTGTGGAAGAGCGTCGCCAAGCCGCCCAGCGAGGTGGCGGTGAAGCACGCATCAAGGCCCAGCACGCGAAAGGCAAGCTGACTGCACGAGAACGCGTCCACCTGCTGTTGGATCAGGGCTCGTTTCAGGAGCTAGACACCTTTATCGAGCATCAGTGCACAGACTTTGGCATGGACGCGCAGCGCATGACTGGCGACGGCGTGGTGACTGGCACTGGCCAAATCAACGGGCGTCCGGTGATGGTGTTCAGCCAGGACTTCACCGTGTTTGGCGGTAGTTTGAGCCGCACAAATGCTCAGAAAATATGCAAAGTCATGGACCGTGCTATGTTGACCGGCTGTCCGGTCATTGGACTCAACGACTCGGGTGGCGCCCGGATCCAAGAGGGCGTCGATTCGCTGGCAGGCTACGCTGACATCTTTCAAAGGAATGTGATGGCATCTGGTGTGGTGCCGCAAATATCTATGATCATGGGTCCGTGTGCAGGTATGTGGCCTCGTGCGTGACGCGCCACCACTCGCTCTACATTCACGGGTCGTGTGCTGCAATAGGTGGTGCCGTTTACTCGCCGGCACTGACCGATTTTACCTTTATGGTGCGAGACACCTCTCACCTATTCGTCACCGGACCCGAGGTGGTGAAAGCGGTCACCAACGAGGAGGTCAGCTTCGAGGAACTAGGCGGTGCCAAGACCCATACCGTCAAATCCGGCGTAGCTCATCTGGCTTTCGAAAATGATGTGGAAGCATTGGTCAGGCTGCGCGAGTTCTTCGACTTTCTTCCTCTGAACAATCGTGACAAAACCCCTCCCGTACGGCCCACCGATGATCATATGTGCGTACCTCCCGTCGCATAAAATGACGTGTATGTCGCACTCACCCACCGCCTCTCCTCTCTCTCCCTCTCTCTGCACATAGCAATCGCGCAGACGACGCACTGAACACGATTGTGCCTGTGGATAATACCAAAGCGTACGACATGCGCGATGTGATCTCACGAGTAAGCGTGGCCGGTCCGATCCACCACTCACGCCATGCCTGTTAGATTGTGGACGACGGTGTGTTCTACGAGCTACAGCCAGACTATGCGAAAAACATCCTCATCGGTCTGTCGCGGCTGGACGGACGCACTGTGGCTGTGATTGCCAACCAGCCGGCCATCTCTTCTGGAGTGCTGGACATCGCGTCTTCGGTCAAGGCAGCACGCTTTGTGCGTTTCAGCGACGCGTTTAACATTCCGCTCGTAACATTGGTCGATGTTCCTGGTTTTCTTCCTGGCACAGCACAGGAGCACAATGGGATTATCCGTCATGGCGCGAAGCTGCTATATGCTTATGCCGAAGCCACGGTGCCCAAATGTACGGTGATCGTGCGCAAAGCGTACGGTGGTGCATATGACGTGATGAGCAGCAAGCATCTGCGGGGCGACGTAAACTATGCATGGCCCACGGGTGAGATCGCGGTTATGGGCGCGAAGGGTGCTGTCGAGATCATTTTCCGACAACAGACCGGCAAAGAGCGAGGCAGGTGCAAACAACGGGTGTCCGGCTAACTTCGATTGTGTGGCGGGTGATTGCAGAAGCCAAAGAAAAGGAGTATATCGAGAAGTTCGCCAATCCCCTACCGGCTGCTCAGCGTGGCTTTTTGGACGACATCATCCAGCCAAGTGACACGCGACGCCGTCTCATTCAAGACCTGCGCCTGCTACGCAACAAGCAGCTAGTCAACCCATGGAAGAAGCATGGTAATATCCCATTATAAATTCATCACGCGTTTCTGCGCAGCCGAGAATGTTATCGTTTGTCGCGGCTACCGCGTGCTATTCTCTTCGCTTTGCAGCTTCCGCTTTGCCAAACCCCTTCGATGACACATTGCGTAAAATGCACAAGGAGGGAACGTATAACATCAGAGCCATTTGGCTGTGCCTGTATACGCGCTCACTGCGTGTGGCAATAGCGGTGTTCCTCTAAATGAAACCAATAGCCCCATCGAGGGGCACTCTCTTGTCTTGGCCTCAGTTGACTGTTGAGCGGAGTTCCGCCGGATGTGCACAGTGCGACTGCGTGGTGCACAGCCAGTCTCAAATAACCCAGTATGGCTGGCGGACAACGCGCACAAGCAGCATCACACTCGTCCTCGACACTACCGCCATCGCCACAATCCCAGCTACGACAGCAACTAGAAGCGTATCGCATTGCTAAAGAACACAAGAAACGTCGCGACTATGAGGCTCAGTGCGTGGTCCACGCTCTACATCGGCTGTTTGTTGACACTGATTTTAGAAGAGCGCTTGTTGGTAAGCCTTTTGTTGTATCCACCAGATACTGCCCTGGTAGGCTGTGCGCATGCATGTACGCAACTGTTTACACAGAGTGTCGACAGCGCCTGCGGTAACTCCGCTATCGACAACAACAGCAACAGCAACAGCAACAGCAACAACGATAGCTACAGCGAAACCACGAAAACAGAATGAGCCACCGTTGAAACCGTTGAAACCGCTGAATCCACGTGTGCCACCAAAGACTGCTGAATCCACCAGTACTTCTATGAAGCGGGCAGCGCCCGCACTACGAAAGCGCGCGTCGCCAGTGCGTCCTCGTGGGATGGTGATTCCAGCTGCACGTGCCCAGCGATTGCTTTACGGTCCAGCAGGAAGCAAGAAGAAGCGATGTATCATATCAACACGAGAAGCAGCAGCTGAGGACTTAAACTCTGTTCAAAGCTCATCAACAGTAACAGCGATAACAGACATTGCAAAGGAAACGTCAGCGAACACAACCGTCGAACCATCTTCCTCCTCCTCCTCCTCCTCCTCTCCTTCACCATCGACACCACCAAAAGCTATATCAGTTTTGGATAAGAAGAAGGATACTAGCACCTCGAAGAAATCAGTGACGTTTCCGTATCCGCCTCTATGCACCACCTCGCCTCGCTCTTCGTCTCCGCTGGTGACCACCCCCCCGGCCCGCCCCACTGCTTCTTATCGTTTTTCTTCGGGCTTCACATCTGCACCCGGTACTCCGGAGTCTCGAGCGCAGTTCACAACACCGTCTCCCGAGCGGGATCTTGTTTTGCTACGTCGCCGAATACTTACTGCTAGTGCTGGGAAGCTAAGGTCGGTAGCGCGCGGGAGGGGGAGCTTGAGCGTACGAATTGGCATGTCGGCTTTGCATCGTCGACTACGAGATGCATGCGCCAAGGCAGAGAGAGAAGAGGAAAAGTACGCGGAGCACGAATCACCGACAGCACGACGCCAAACTATGCTAGACCACAAACGTCGGTGTGCGGCTTCAGATCTGGCTTCCAAACCCGAGAGCAAACCAGTAGCGATAGCCGTCACCAAAGAGGAACCCGCTACATCAACCAGCGTCTCAGAAGTGCACACTTCCACGGCTCAAGGGACTAGAAAAGAACAAGAGCCGCGTGGCATTACAGTTGTGCCACCACCTTCTCGTACGTATCCGTGTTTGATCGCATTCTGCACAAAGTTTACTGACGTCTCGAGTCGAGCGTTTAGGCGTTGTTATCCATGACACGGACAGCCAATCGTCCACAGAGGAGACGTCGCAGCAGCAGCAGCCGTTGCAAAATGAAAAACGAAAGAGCAAGTACACCCGCCAAGCAGCAAAGAGCCACCATTCTGCAACACTTAGGAACAGTGCGCGTAGGAAATCGAAAGAAGCGTTTGAATCGCCCCCCCTAACGGAGACAGCGCCAGCAGCAAAGACAGATTCGGAGGAAGTCTTTGTGCTCGACAACGAGATTAGTTTTGATTTCGGCGCTGCTAGACGACGGTCTAGTTTGCGGTCACTGGCTCGACGCGTCAAACCTTACCAGCATAATTCGATGAATATGAGCTCGCTGACTGCTCAACTAGAAAGCTGCTGCGACGGGGACGATGAATTGAAGGAGAAGAAGAAGAGAGCGGAGGCGGAGGCGGAGGCGATGAAGAAAGCGGAGGCGAAAGAGAAGGAGAAGGAGAAGGAGAACAAGAAGAGTGGAGATGGCAATTTAAAAAGGACGCCAACTAAAAGCCGATCGTCAACGCCTGAAGCGGTAAACAGTGTTACAAGAGTAGCAGCTTTGGCGAGAGGAAAGGCAGCTATTCGTCGCATCCAGCAAGCGCTATGCCAACTGGAAGCAAAGGAGCGAACAGCCACAAGCGCAGACGATGGTGAATGGGAAGAAGGGTAATCAAAGAAGATGTGACATAGTATTGACAATGCAATTATACTTGACGAGTATAGCGTGGGCACTATTGGTCTCCAAGCACCAGCATGTAGACACGCCCACGCTACGGAGTACACATGTGCCTTGCCGTCCTTTCATATCAGACCATCTCATACGGACAGCAATGTCAATAGTTACCGCGCCACGAAAACAGAAGCGGGAAGGAACGAAAAAGGAGCTTACCTTGAAAGGGCAAAAGGCACTCACAGTCGAATAGCTGTGCTATTTCATAAGCCCAATGCGGGGGTCGAACCCGCAACCTTGAGATTAAGAGTCTCACGCTCTACCGATTGAGCTAACCGGGCTTGGTGTAACATCAGATATTAAGTATAAATAGTGATAAATTGCGGATTCTACTCGCATTCAGATTTCACTGTGTTTGGATGTTAAAAGGCTCCCTATGGGACGAGTGACTACCAACGAAGTACAGCACCTATGCAAAGACAGGCACAGTAGTTTACTACACAATGCAGGCACGGCCAGGTATGTAGTGAGTCGCATAATGCTACCAACTAGTTTGAGGGCCTAAGTGTAGAGCCTGCGCATCGACGGAGTGAAAAACAGACGAGGCAATGAACAGTGCGTGTGTTAACATCGATGTTATAGTCTTTTCCCTCGTGTTTGAAGAATACATTACACGGCTATTCGAGAATGCCAAGCTTGGTCTTTGTATGCGAACGTAGACAGGGTAAGCATCCTCCAGCACAACAGGTGCCCCACTCGTTACCTTACGCAGTCGCTGAGCAACCTCCTTCAGATCCTCCACTTCTTTCCAGCAGTCCAGCGTGCGATGCTTGTTTTTCCTATGACCAACCGCGTGTGTAAGTGTCGCTATGCGGACGCAAGTGATGTGTACAGATAGCATTGCTTGACAGCCTGACTTCGCTCTTCCACCTCATCTTCTAACGGCGCCATACGGCTGTTCCACGTGAGTTTCCTGCGTGTTGCTACGTATAGACGCGTGCTCACATGTGAGTGTTGTCGAGTTGGCGTGCAGCCAGGTCTAGATCTCGTTTGAGGGTGTCCACTTCGCGAATCCGCTTCTCTAGGTCTTGTCGGGTTTGAGAGGCGTTTTCCTGCTCGCGCTTTTGCAGCTCTGATTGAATGTGTCGTTCAACGTGTTCGTTGTTTGAGTGGTGTTGGGCTTGAGGGGGCGAGCGTTGCCTTGCCGGTGCGAGCTGAGCAAGGAGATCGGCGGAGAACTGAAGGTGCTGAGCAAGGGAGCAGGAAAGGGACAAGTGGGTGTACCTGGACTGGAACATTTGCACGGAAAACATACGTTTTCTCGGGGATGGAGTTTGTGCTACCCATGGCGGTTCACGAAGAATAACGGAGTTGTTGTGGAAGCGGGGGGAGGAAGGATCGGGCCTACACGCGACGCGCATCGCCTGCCACCCACACGCTGTGCAGCCAACTGCGGACGGAGATACTGCGTAGGAAGGGAGAAGAAACCACACAACAGGGTGTGGTGGTGTTTACTGGAACAACACTGCTACAAAACACAACCGGCTTACTCGTAATAGGAGCGTGGCTGATGCACAGAATGATACATAAGGCCTGAGTATTCAGCAGCCCCCATGTCAGTGGATGGCGGATTGACATGAGGGTGTGTCAAGTGTGAGTGGATATCGTACTCTTCACCACCATCGGACCGCATGCGTTCCACTTTGGTAGCCTGTGTGTGCGTGTAGATTGTAGTGTATAGGGCGCGAGGAGGAGAGGAGGAAGAACGACAACGACAACGGTGGTGAGTGAACGCGGCGACAACAGTACACCCCAGAGTGCTTACCTCTCGATACTTATTTAAATACAGTTTCATGGCGTCGGCATAGTGTTCAAACCCAAGACTGCTCATGGCCCAGAGAATGTCCTCGCCATTAATGGTTTTGCGTTTCTCTTGTGTGCAACGATCGCTAGCCTCGCTGGTAATGAAGGAAATGAACTCGGAAACACACTCCTGGATGGTCTCCTTAGCATCCTTGGCTATTTTCGCGTTCTCAGGAAGCGCACGTTTCATGATGCGACCGACATTGGCGATGGGAAGGAAACGGTCTTGCTCCTTGACCTCCTCGGGCGAGCTGCGTCCTTCGTGGTCGTACATGGAGCCGACAGGTGCAACCGTGGGCGACATTGGCTTTGTGTCTGAGGCCACATTGTGTTGCAGATGGTCGTTGTAGGGGCCAACCATGTAAGCGAGTAGTGGATTGAGTGGCGGATGGAGTGGCAGATCAAGTGAAATGGCTATGAAACAGGCCGAGCGAGATGGACCGAGTAGCGAAACAGACGCCCCACTCACCCACACAAACACAGACACAGACACAAACACACACCCATAGCCACAACCACAGATACAACCGCAGAGACACAGCCGCAGAAACACAGCCACAGCCACCACTTACGCCCCTATGGCTACTTCCACGCACACCACACCGCGCACACCACGTACACCGCGCACACCGTTCAGTCCAAAGACAGAACGCAAGCTTGATGCGCTGCTCAAGTCCGCGAAGAAATCCCGCTCTATGGAAGCCATTCGTGCGAAATGCGCAGCCATGGAGGTGGTGGTGGATGACTGGCAAGGCGGAGACACCTCTGCTAAGAAACATCCCAAGAAACTCGCTCAGGTATGTATAGACTCCTAGTTCTGTGGCAGGGTGTCCACACACTACCATTGTTTCACACTACAAGACCGATTGTAGGCCGACCGTTTTATCCCCGACCGTCGTGCCATGGATATCCCTTCCGCCACCTACAAACTCGACTCCTTGAAAATCTCCGACAAAGACGCGTCACCCTCTAGCGCTGCTTTAGCCGACGCTTGTGGTATCCGTCTGGACCAACGGATCCTTGCGTTTGCCGATGCTGCTCCTATCAGTGGCGGGGGAGGCACACAAACAGAAGACCTGCGCAAACTGTATGCACGCACACCACGCGCCGTCTCTGCTCAGCAACGCCGCCATATCCCCATCGCGCCAGAACGCGTGTTGGACGCTCCCGGTCTCCTTGACGACTACTATCTCAGTCTGCTCGACTGGTCCTGCGCAAACTTGGTTGCCATTGCGCTCGACAAGGACGTGTACTTGTGGCACGCTGCTTCTGGCGATGTCACAGCAACATGCCATGCCCCCGAGGGCCAGTACATCGCGTCTGTCAAGTTCTCCGGAGACGGTGCCTACATCGCCATTGGACTAAGCGACGGTGATATTCAGATCTGGGATGTGGAGAAGACCGCGCGCGTGCGAACTATGGTCGGCCGAGATACGCGTCCAGGAGTGCTTGCCTGGGAGCGCCATTTACTCACCAGTGGTGCACGTGACGGCATCATTTGGCACCATGACGTGCGTGTTGCACAGCACAAGCAGCAGGAGCTGATCGCACACCAAAGCGAAGTGTGTGGTCTGGCCTGGCGCAGTGACGGCCAGCAGCTAGCCAGCGGCGGCAACGACAACATGGTGTGTGTCTGGGATGCTCGGCAAACCACCACCAAGTTCACACGCACGCAGCACACGGCTGCCGTCAAGGCTGTCGCATGGTCGCCATGGCAGATGAACTTGCTCGCCACCGGTGGTGGCAGCAACGATCGCCACATCCACTTCTGGAACACGAACAACGGCGCGCTCTTGAATTCCGTTGAAACTGGCTCGCAGGTGACCTCCCTCATCTGGGCGCCCCACGAACGTGAAATACTGTCCACCCATGGCTTCCCCGACTACCAAGTGACAGTGTGGACATACCCTGCGCTGGTCAAGCTGGTGGACATTCCGGCTCATGATACACGCGTGCTGCACAGCGTGTTAAGCCCAGACGGTACCATGGTAGCTACCGCTGCCAGCGACGAAAACTTGAAGTTTTGGAAGGTGTGGGATTCACGACCAAGCAAAAAGCAGGAGGGCAAGGAGGAGTCTGGCAAAAATAAGAGCCGCTTAAGTGGACGGCAGATTCGATAGGCCGGCTCGTATTCTTGTGTAAAGGCGTGTGGTGTATTTCCTTGTCGATCTTATTAAGCATGTTGTTCTTAAACCAAGCGTAGATGGTGCCGTCCACTTATGGAATAAATGACAGAAGTGTTTGACGACACAGGCATGTGCGACAGCCGCTGCAGTGAATGCAACTCACATTTCTTCATACAGCGGATGCATGGTGGCGGCCACGTGTGGCTCATGCACTCCTGCCCACACCACCTTTTTTTCGATGGCTATTGAGAGCGTCACAGTGGAGTACTCGAAACGGCTCGTGGAGTACTCGCCGTGGTTCAGTGTTGCTGACCTAGTCATCGTTTCCATCATCATTTCCGCATTCATCTACCACTATGCTCAGACGCGTGTGCGCACATACCTCTACATCTCACTCACCTTCGCCTGTACGTGTCTCTTCGCGTCAGCCACGCACTGCGCCACACACATACACACACACACACTGACAGTCGTTTACAGCTTTAGTGACTGCCGACCTGATCATGATCACTTGCGGCAATGTGCCTATCATGCTGCATCCCGCCACCTCTTTCGTTCCTATGCTTGTGTGGCTTGTGCCATTCGGGCAGTCACTTGTGGTCGTCGATCTCTTTCATACCTGGTTGTATTCAATGCGGCACGCTGTCAACTTGACAGCACAACAACTCCAAATCACCAGACACTTGAGCAACTGCGTGTGTGCTCTCCTCCTGGTGCTGACTGTTGTGTTCATCAGCCTGTACGCGATGTTTCCCGACGAAAGAGGCTCGCTATGGCTTTGGTTCTTCGTCTCAATGCTCTTCTGCTCCCACACACACCTGGTGGTCATGCTGTGGGTGGTGCTGAACACTCCTCTCTCCATAAACGAAGCACAGACGCGAAAACGAAACCAGATCACTCGACTAAACGTGCTACTGTTCTGTAGCGTGTGGCCAATGGTGGTGGTAGCTATTCTGCATATATGCGGTGTGTACATATGGACGTTCCCCTGGATGCTCTGGCTCAGCATTGCGCTGTGGAAAGACGCTTTTGTGGGCTATGACATAGAACTGCGAGTGCCTTATGAGCAGCTTGTGATGTCGAGTAGCTCTGCGCAACAGTACGCTTAGACTAGGCTCTGTCCAGCCTCCCAAGCCGTTGTATTCTCCGAGACCTATTTCTCTTTTGCATCCGATCCATGGTATGTTTGATAGTGCATAGCATCCCGGGTTGATTCTATAAAACAGCCCTTCCAAAACCGCTTGCACCTTTCTCGCATCCATCTTCCTCCCGCAAGTCCAGAACTATGTGCAGCACAGTTTCTTTGGAAACAGTGGTGTTGGGACTGTTGCTGGGATTATTGCCTTGGAGCTACGGCAAAAGATGGACGAAATCGACAGCCCCTTCTCTGCACCGGTCCTCCCGTCTCTCTATGGACACACCGGCGAGGCTGCGCACCTTAAACCACGCTGTATACACGCGGACAAACAGGCGGGCCCAGTGGTACGCGGACCTGTGATGTCGCCTCATTGCCACTGCCGTGCACTTGTAAACGAAGTCACACGTGTGATATCGGATAGCAGCGATGGCAGTGCGCCCTGAATCAGACGTACTCGGATTTGCCTATGCTGCCACTATCTTCGTTGGCGGTATGGTCGGTTTTCTGCGAGCAGGTGCGTGCGCATGATCAAACGGAACACGCTGTAAGATGCGAGCAGGCAGCACCGCTTCTTTGGCATCTGCCTCGCTGTTTAGTGCGCTGATGGGTCTGGCCGCGCGGCGTGTTTCTGCAAACCCACAAGACGTCTACGGAGCACTTGGTAGTGATCAAACGGTTTGCGCGCGCTAAGGTGTAGCTGTGTCGGCAGTCCTGCTGCTGACGATGGGATGGCGATTTGCGGGATCAGGCAAATTCATGCCTGCAGGATTGGTGTCAGCACTCAGGTGCGCCACTCTCTGACCTTCGTGGCGTTGTCTCACTCTTCCGTTTAGCCTGTTTATGGTGATCCGATACAGTATGCGCTTGATCAACTGAGAAATAAAAAATACATACTGCAGGATGCTATTGCCGAACACAGGAGTATGTCTATGTCGACAGTGCATCCACCTCTCCAAACGACTGATAGAAAAGAACGTATCCAGACCCCAGCTGCGGTTGGTCGCCGAAATAGTTCATCAGGTCCGCCTCTTGGATCATCTGCGACGTTAGTGTACGCGACAGAACGCCATCCAGCTGCGCACGCACCTCTACCGTATCGTCGTCAAACAGAGCCCACTGGCCGTTGCTGTTCACTGCAGCGATGTAGTGCCCGTGGTGCGGTCCGCTACACCAGCAGATGTGAATGGGATGGTACATGGAGGCAATGCAACTCCGCTGGCATACCTTCCGATATGCACAACGACGGCAAACAAGCGATACAATCGGTCGCCATGTTCAGTGTCATCGCACGTGTCGAAGAGCCGCAGTTCCAATGGAAACACCACACGGTAAGAGAGTTTGATGTACTTCTGTAATCGCTCTTGGTACTTGAATCGTTTCAAATGCAGCGCCAGCACAACCGGCAATCGCTTAATCTTCATCCTAACCACGATTGCATAAGTGATGATGGCATGCGGGATGCAACGACGTAGCCTACCGCTTTTCTGCTTCTTGCAGACCACAGCATTGGTCGCAGTGAAACTTGTTGCGGTGAAAGAGCATCTCGCGTGCGGAGAACTGGCGCAGACAACTGGTGACAGACGTGTGTTGCTCAATATCAATAGATAGGTCCAGGAAAGATTCATCTCGGTTGGTCACCTGTGCGCATACACAGCCCAAGCGTGTCAGTGGAAGATGCCGCACCCGTGCGTAGTACGGTTTCGCAGGTGAGACACTTCGTCTCGTTCGTCAGCACGCCTTCGAACAGTTCATGCACCCATGTTTTGTGTGAATTTGTCGCGTCGCTCTCTAGTCGCGTGAGAGAGGCAGGCACATGCACGAGCGTGTGACGAGTGAGCGCTACCGAATGAAGCAGGCGTGCTGGGCGTGACACCGTTTCTTGTTCGTTCGTCTCGCGATAAGTCTTCAGCCAGTGTGTTGAGCACATAGTTAAGGAACTCGTGTGCATCCTGATGCATTGTGCTTCGAAACAACTCTTCGCGTGTTAGTAGGCATCCTTTGACAGCAGCAGCAGCAGCGCCACCACCACCACCACCACCACCACTACCACCACCCTCCGTTACAACCATTTTCACGCCGTAGCTTGGTGACAAAGTGGGTGGGTGCCAGTGAGCCTGTACGCTTCTTTTGCGACTGGATGTTCGCAAACAGGTTCTTGAGTGCTTGGTAGAGCGTGTCTTCCTCCAATCTCATGGATTCCTTCGCTATGGATTCCTTCGACATCGAGGCAGCGACACTAAGTTTGAACGAGGAGTGTGTGCGTGTGAGCAGCGTGTCAGATGCATTGTGCACTGCGGTTGGATAGGACGCGTCAGCACGTTGGCCATAGGCGTGGGACAGCAGGAGTTCTCGGAATGGCCGGCAGAAGTAGAGCGCTTGCAGCACTGAGTTGCAGTAGCTGTGTGTGATCAGGAGGGGCGACTCTTAGTGTATACCAAGTGTTTCCGAACTATCGCATGCCGGCTCAGCGAGCAACCACACCCATGGGTTACGTTTTCAAGACCAAAGTAGCGTCCGCTGTCGCTTTGACAGGTGTCAGACGAAGCAGCTGCCGTGGTCGCCGTTTTGCTGCCGTTCCCCTGAGAGAGATGGCGATGATTGGCGGCAGAGCAAGCGTGGGTGGCGTACCATGCCAATCCATTTCAGCAGCGACATCCGAGTGCAGTCACAGCGGAGAAGTAGAGGGGAGGCGAGAGGGTTGGCGCGCGCGAGCTGCTGTGACGGGGCTTCCGACCACCGCTGCTCGGGTACTCGGGCCTGCACAGAACAGCTTAGCTCGAAGGGGCACGGCGAAGCGTAGGAGAGGGTGGAGAGGAGGGAGAGCTTGTTTACTAAAGCCTACAGTTTACAGGGGTGAACATTCACTACGTCACGTCCTTCTTCCCTCAAGCCAAGCACCAGCGAGAGAAGTCATGCGCGCCGCATGTTCCATCAGTGTGTTCCGCCATTGTGTTCTACATTCCATCCACTCCACCACTTCACCATCTCACTGCTTGCCTGCCGATGTACCCGCGCTCTCGATAAAATCTTGCATACTCTTGGCCTTAACATCGCTTAGTTGCTTACTCACTCGCACTGCCCGGTACATCCACATCCACATGCACCTCCACCCCACAGTATAAACCGTATCGAACGGTACCCATATCCATTGCACTCCCGTCCACTGCAGACATCGCAGCACGGCTCAAAGATGCCAAAAACAAACAATTGGGTGTGGTGTGTGATGCGATGTCGCTTGGCGTACGATGTGCAGTATGCCAACGTATCGACTATTTCCGCCTCGTATACCGTGTCCGGTTCGACTGTTGTTCACAGCAACATGTGGTGGATGCGTGTTTACATTTCAAGCGGCCCCTTCCTGGGTACCTGCTCCTTGTCATTCCACGTCTCAGCGGTTCATCAGCGACACAGCAGTGGCGGAAGTGGCAGCAGCGGTAGAAGTAGTAGCAATAGTGGTAGACACGCGGGAGGTTCATTAGACGTGCATTATGTGGTTACGGACTCATCGGCGGGTCCTGGGTCTCCTTTGCGTTGTCGTGGAGATCTGCCCGCGGTTCGATGATGGTCTTTGTATGCTGTCTGCCATACATCCCTGGTCCTCCACCAGACGCGACGTGGTTCCAACCGTCGCTGTGTTGGGACCCTGGCGGGAGAGTTGTTACAGCTTCGCTAGGGCCAACTGGGCTTTGTTGTGCGGAGGTGTTGTGAGGAAGTGTTCTTCGCCAGACGAGGGCGGCGGCGGCGGCGGGTATTTAAGCACGCCGCCCTCGTGCAAGCTCTATTGTTCTTTTGTTCTCGCACGTGCTCGCGCCACTTCACGCTGCTGCTTCCACCACTGATGAAGGACTTTCAACGCGACTTTATTGCGTTTGCTGTTCGACACTCAGTACTGAGATTTGGCGAGTTCACTTTGAAGTCCGGCCGTGTGTCGCCGTATTTCTTTAATGCCGGAATGTTCCACTCGGGCGCATGTCTGAGCGAGCTGGCGAAGTATTATACCGCT
The DNA here is from genome assembly GCA_004114315.1 of Cochlonema odontosperma. Classification (NCBI taxonomy): domain Eukaryota; kingdom Fungi; phylum Zoopagomycota; class Zoopagomycetes; order Zoopagales; family Cochlonemataceae; genus Cochlonema; species Cochlonema odontosperma. Next base: position 12,882 of record QZWT01000061.1, on the reverse strand, counting down.
GCGCTGCTGGACGCCAACATCACCTTCGATCTGCTGTTCGGTCCAGCCTATAAAGGCATCCCGCTGGTGTGCGTCACCGCGATGCAGCTATCCCTCCAGTATGGTATGGATGTGCCGTATGCGTTCAACCGGAAGGAGGCCAAGGATCACGGGGAGGGTGGCAGTATCGTGGGTGCTGCGCTTAAGGGAAACGTGGTGATCGTCGACGACGTGATCACGGCGGGTACAGCAGTACGCGAAAGCATCGCGTTGATTCGTGCGTCAAATGCTGAGGTGGTTGCCGTGGTGATTGCCGTGGACAGACAGGAACGTGGACAAGGCACGCAATCAGCAGTGCAGGAACTAGAGTGTGATGCAAAGCTGAAAGTGATCCCAATCGTTACCATGGACGCGATTATCGAGTGGCTAGAGGAGACTGGAATGTACGCAACAGAACTGTCGGCAATGCAGGTGTACCGAGCGAAGTACAAAGCCAGCTAGACGCTTGGCTTGTGTATCAACATTCTCGCTGGCACATCATAGAACGTGTTTCGGTGGATGGTCTATATACATTTTTAACTTCTCCAGTGTGGCGCTGTGGATCTGCAGCTGGCTTGGCTACGTTGTGCTATTTCTATGCACTCGGTAGTGCAGCAGTGGGTGGTCGATGCAAAGTCGTGCTGCTACCTACACACATTGCTGCTCACATCATACATCAGCAGTAAAGCTTCTTTCCGCACGCCTGCCCACACGCGTAAGGCTCGTGTCTTTCGTTGATAGCAGGGAAGCAGTAGTGCGATGTGTGCGACGCGGATGAAGCTTCACGCGTTGTCACACGCCACCCGCATACCCATCCGTTGTCATCAGCATGCTTTCCCGCTTTCCATGGCGCATTGCCACACGGCCGCGACCCATCCAGCATGACCAGCGATGGTTGTGGTCATCCACACAGCTTTCCCTCAGACCACCCCCAAAACAGGAGCAATACCAGCGATTTAAGAAGCGTTCGTACTCCGTCTTCAGCCACAAGCGTGGCTGTTAACGCACACCCCAGGCACACTACCGTTCTACAAAAACCGCATACTCATGACCGCTCTGGGAGTGGGCAGTGTTGCTGTCGGCGGTTATTGTATCCGGCACCTCGATAGTGTCCCGATTTCGGGTGGGCGCGTTTTAGCAAGTAGCGCGTGTGGCTGACCCTGGATGTGACAGGACGCCATCGTCTTCTGTTTGTCTCGCCAGACCAAGAGAAAAAGGCTGCCGAGAAGTCCTACAGAGCTATCATGAAGGAGGTACGTTCTGTCCACGACACGACACGACACAACACGACACAGCACTCACCTGGATGCGCTGTAGTACCGAAGAGGAATCCTACCTTCATCACATCCTGTAGACTGTCTCAGCATACACACGACTTAACTGCAGTAGTACACGAAACTCGTGCGAAAGGTGGCCAGGCGCATTATTCAAGGTAACACCAGCGCCTGTGCGGTATTGCCTGCCTACCTACTCGATGCGGCCTAGTGAGCGGCATGGAAGACTTGGACTGGGAGGTGTTTGTGATCAACAGCAAGGAGATGAATGCCTTTGTGTTGCCGGGCGGCAAAGTGTTTGTGTTTACGGTAACTGCGGCGCCATGGCCCTTCTCACACACCCCTAGGGTATTCTTCCTCTGGCGCACGATGAGGATGGCCTGGCTGCGATCCTGGGTCATGAGGTGTGGCATCTCCTCTCCTCTTGTCCCGGAATGGCAACACCTATACTAACAGCCGCTAGGTGGCTCACCAGGTGGCACGCCACTCTGCCGAAAAGATTTCGCTCTCCCACATCGTACTTGCTGTACGCACCTCGACACTCTAGGCGCCGTCTCACCCGCTTACAGTTTCGAATACTGCTGACCATCATGGTCAATCCGTCATTCGCTTATAGTGGATTCCTTGCCGATCTGAGTCTGCGACTTCCGTTCAGTCGCAAGTGCGAGGAGGAAGCGGATTATGTGTGTTACAGCTGCCTGCTTGCTGTGCATGCACTCACAGTATAGATTGGGCTCATGCTGATGGCTCAGGCGTGCTACGACCCCAAAGCTGCTGTCGCCTTGTGGGAGGTAGAGTGGCTTTCTCTGGGTGCCATCTGTGGTGGTGGTTAACGCGGATGGTCGTAGCGCTTTGAAAAGGCAGAGCAGCAGTCGATTTTGATGGACTACCTGAGCACGCATCCAAGGCATAAGAAGCGCAGTGGCAATATCGAGCGATGGATGCAGAAGGCCTTGCAGAAACGCGAAGCGTCCGATTGTCAGCGAGGTAACTCCTCCGCATTGCACATGAGCCGTACGCGCATCACTCACCCGCCGATCAGACTTCTACGCATTTTCAGACACAGTGAAAAAGCAATGGGCAAGGTGGTAATCGGAACACAGCGAGAATATAATATCATTTATTCCTTAGTCGTCTCCTGCGGGCACTTCCTCTTCCAGATATCGCACAAGCTTCACACGAATTTCCGTGTTGTCGTCGCCCCGAAGCGCGTCGCTCAAAAAGTAGCATTCCACCTGCATTTGCACCTACACCGTCACCCGCATCAGCGCCTTCCACCAGCGGGAGGAGGGAGACACACCATTTCTAGCGCACCCCGTAGCACACCGCACAGGATGTTAGAGTACCACAGTTGCCGACTAGCGTCTTCGGGTAGCTCCACAAACTCCGCGAGCGGGTTCTCGTCCAGCAGCAACGAGAATTCGCGTGCGTCAGCGTTCCAATTGCCCACAACGGGAGTGCAATTGAGGAACATCTTGAATCCGACCTTGGACACCACTTCCGCCGTCTCTCGCATGTCCTGACACCGTGGGATGGAGGTGCGTGCCAGCAAGTCTTCGATCAGCCGCACGCCGATGTTGTATCCCCTGCTCGTGGGTGAATGAGCATGGAAGCGCGACCGGTGCGCAGACCGGTGGTGCCTACATTTTCTCGAGCTGTTTGTTGACCTCCACGTAGTCCTCAAAGTCCTTCAGCAGTTGGGCGACCACGGATCCGTACGTTAAGGCGAACAGCTCAGCATTCTACGAGTGCAACCCTCGCTGGTGGGCAAGGCGAAGCTTACAATCTTTTCAACTTTGGTCTTCCACACCTCTTCGCCCAGTGTTTTGTATTGTTTGGACATTGGCGGACACTTTTGGGTGTGCGAAAGTCACGGCGGCGGCGCGACACAAAGAAGGCGACGCGCGGCTCGTCACTGCTTTCCACCCTCTCCCACTCGGCTTTGGCATCTTCGACGCGCACATCCGTCCCGCCATGGTAAGCTTGCGCCGCTGCCGTCGCCGCGCGTGTCTATCGCCCGCACTCCGCTTGGCATCCATCTCAGAACATGATGATTTAAATATACTACTAAACCTAGCTCAATCCGAACTACGGTGTGGACACTTCTTTACCCCAATCTGATCCTATCCTCTACCTCCTCCTTCCTCCTCTCCTCCCAGCATGCATGGCTCGCAAAGCTGACACTATGTGCATATAGCCAAAGCAGGTTCAGGACATCAAGTATTTCCTGGAGTTGACACGCAGGAAGGATGCCAAGGGTACGTCTTGGATCTGCACTTCCACACGCTTATTCTATGTGCTCCCCGCTCTCGTTTCTCCTGCCAGTGGCCAAGATAAAGAAGAATGGTTCTGTCACCAAATTCAAGATCCGCTGCTCAAAGTACCTGTATACGCTGGTTGTGCAGGATGCCGAGAAGGCCGACAAGCTGAAGCAGTCGCTTCCACCAGGTCTTACTGTGCAGAACATCAAATGAACACGTCTAGTTTTGCACATCCTTTCATCTTGCTCCTTGCTTTGTATATACTTTCTGTTTGGACCGCACGGATTTGTCTTCACGTCGCCGCATCCTGTCTGGCAAACAGTGTCATTCCTTGGAAAAAACGCGTTCATTAACAAGGCGTTACAACTGTTACCACCCTCTTTGCTCCCCCTTTCACAATGCGTCACTCCGTCTCCTTCTCCTCTTTCATCGCCTCGTCCTCGGCCTCCTCTGTCTTCACTTCGACCGGGGGAGAGTACACGCGTACATAAGCATGCATCTCATCTTCCACCCGCTCCACTGCACTGTCACTGACGAACCAGCGGTGGTAGGCTTGCGTCTGATGCGGCTCGATGGTTCCGCAAATACGCGGTAGCACCGTGGTGCGCCATGTGCGATGTCGTCGCACCTTCATTCGCTGCTCTTTCGTGTCCTTCAGGCCACGCTGTACCCACGCAAACAGGTCTCCTCGCCCCGGCACAAAGAACATGCGGTATGTGTTCACACAAATTTTGATCTCCAGTCCAGACTCTGCCAACACAGCATTCGTCTCGTCCGTGGCATTAACTACCGGCAGTGTCCTACACACGAGCGTTAGATCGTAATCGCCGTCGTGTCCTACGCGTCCATTCACCGGCCATATCCTACCTACGCATAAAGGGAATGGCACATTCGTGCTGCTCGTTAGTCGGTGTCAGCCGCATGAACCGCTCGATGTAACGCGACCATTGTTCCTCTTGTGATACAGAATCGGTCGCGTGCTGCCCTCTCTCGTCTTGCTCACGCGTCACCAGCTGAAACTTAAGCAGCGATTGTCGTAGCTGTGGTGTTGTTTCGCCAACAAACTCAATCCGGTACAAACGATCGTCGCCGCCAAGCGCGTTTTCAGCATTGATGCGATAGGCAATTTGACGTTTCAGTCGACTCACACCGTCTTCTGATTTCTCGTCGTATCGCTCCTGGAACAACTGTACCAGCTCTTTGCACGCTTCGTCCGAGGCAATCACCTGTGCTTGCTTGCAGATCGCATGCACCAGCCGATCCAGCGTGAATGTGATGTATGCGTCGGCTCCGAACAGGCACCGCATGCACTCCTCGTACGTCGCCATGTCCATCTCCTCGCAAGACGGGGTGAACAGCTGCTCTGTCAGCTGCAAGAACACCTCGAAAAAATCCATTTTGGTTAGATCGAAGTCTCGCAACGCTATATGCCCAAAGCAATGGTGGATCAGTTTGAAACGCATACTCGTTGTCGCGCCTGTCAGCCAGCCCGCTTACCGGGTATTTTACTACGCATCGCCAAATCAATGGCAATTCTGTTTGGCTGTTTCAAATGGTTCCACTGCAAGCATTTCACCGCCTGTTGCCGAATCATTTCCAAGCGTGCGTACAGAATCTAACGGTCGTTAGCGGGAAACCGAAAGGCAGCTTGGCGCAAAACAGTACTTGGTACAAACGGAAAAAGACATAAAGCGCACCATTGCCTAGCAAGCAACGACCGCTGCGCTGACACTGTCGTTCTTGCTCTGATAACGCGGTCGCCTTCAATGAATGATCATTTTCCTCTTTCTGCTTGATAGTTACCCATGTCATTTCATCGAGCGCGGCACTACGAAGCCCGCTTTTGGCAGACGGAGTGAGCACTGCTTGCCGCAACGCCAGTCCATTTCGTGCCTGCTTTTTGCGCATGCTGCTCGATCGCACGTTCAGGTGCGCAGCGCTGCTGGCAACACTCTCGTTCTCCGAGTCGTCCACAGCTGCTTCCTGGGCCACATTCAGCGCGTCTTCCATTTGCACTTCCTCCATGAAGGCAAAGGCACCACCTTCGAAAACGTCTTTTACAACACCGTTCAACACCGCACGAATCGTTTTCTGTTCCTGCGAGCCCGGCTGATGTTCCAGCCAGGCGTTGAGCATTTTCTTCACGCCCGAGAACACCACCCCGTCTGACATGGCGAAGACAAGGTGGTCGCGTGCACCAACAGCGGTGCTGACAATCGGACGTTCTCGTTGAATAGCCTCGATCTCGCCGATCAGTGTGCGTGGCATAAGCGTGCGTTTGTCGTTGTTTCGGAAATTGCTACCACGATGATCGAGTGCTTTGTAGTAATTTTTAACCTCGATCTCGCGCCATAGCCGGTTGCAGTCACGCTGCATCCGACGCCATTCCTCGTCTTTTTGTCGAAGGCGGCGTAACACGAGCGGTACCGACACAGAAGGATTGCTGAACAGCTGTTCTAAGACCACCTCTGCGCTTTCGCCGTAAATTTTCTGTATCACTTTGCGATACACCGCCTTGCTACGGCCCATCATTTGGTCCGAGAGAATGAAGTTCGCTTTATCATCCGGGCTCATGGATTGCAAGGAGCGGTCGATGGGATCCAGCAGCTTGATCACATCCAGGTTCGCTTGAATAGTCATATCGTAGTCGTAGCGCTCTTCCTCAGCACGGTACAGTTGCTCTTCGTACGCGTTTTTGCGGTGCGCGAGGAAGCCAGAGTTTTCCGAGTCCCATGTCGGGTGTGACACGTATTTGTTGTTGAGTATTTCGCGGCACAAATCGTCCCGTCCCGAACAGACTAGCCTCTGCTCTGACAAAGGCAGCAGACGGTAGCTCACTCCGAACTTGCGACACTCTTCCAATTTCACACGTTCGCCTGGCTCTCCTTTTCTCGCGTCAGCTGCGTGGTATTCGGCGTCTTCGCTATTCAGTCGAAGCGGAATATTGTCCACAATATCATCGGATCCGTCGTAACGGACGAACTTTTTAAACCAGTCGAACAAATCGTGGTTGCCTCCGATGTAGACATCCGCACGCTCTACCAGCTGGCGTCGATCGAGAATCTCCTGACTGAACAGGTTGAGCACTTTGAGAAACTCGTTGTATGTTCGCTTGTCACCAATGTGTCGCTTGGCATGCTCGAAAAACGCAAGCTCTTCCGCGCTCGCTGGTGCTTTTGGCACTGACGACGACGCGGCGGGAAGAGCAGAAATCGGCGGACTTCCTTGGTGTTTGCCCCGTTTTTGCTTCACCGGTTCTTGGATGATTTGCAGTGATCGTTTTCGTCTACCGGTTACGTTGGCACCTCCGCTTGGACCTGGGGAGCCTAGACGGGTATCGTCAGTCACTGTGGACACCACTGCGACTCAGCGTGCCTCTCTGCAGCCACACACCTTCTAGGGGGAAACTTCCGACGGGCGGTAGTCGGTGGACACTGGTGGGGGTGTATCCGCCCATGGGCAGTGGCACCGCGCCAGTCAGTGTTCCCGCTCGAAGTCCCGGTGTTACTGCTGCAGCGGTGGTAGCAGTGGTGGCGTTGGGGTCTGGTAGAAACTGCTTAAATTCCACCAGCAAGTCTTCCGCATTGCGGAACAGCACCTGCACCTGCGCGTACACCTACACGCCGATACGGGTGGTGTGACGATCCAGCCGATGCGCCAAAAAATTACCTCTTGGAGTGGCTTGCCTTCCTTTTGGTATTGCTGTAGGATTTCAAGAAATTGTTTGTAGACCTCTGGCTCAGTGTGGAACCGCAGTTTGATCTTGTTCACAAAACTGATGGCGTGGTTGAACTCGTTTGGAGGGCCGGCGGGTTTGAGCGCGTTCGTGACAGGCACTGGCGCTGGCGGTTGCACATTCAAGGTATTAGCAGTGGGGTTGTAGGGGATGACTGAGGCACCCGGTGCTGTGGGCTCGGCCGGCATGGCAGATGCGGCCATCGTAGGCGACGCATGAAGCGAGGTCACCTTAAATCCGTGACGACCAGCTTCACTTTGCATGAAACCGGTGGGGGTGATCACGTGAATGCCTCCGTTTGCGTCACACTCTATACGATAGCCGGGAGGTAGAAACGTGTTGAACCCTTCGATCAGCTGGCTGCGGCTGTCAAACAGTTCGGACACGCGCGCGATCACACCAGGCGTGTCAATACTACAGTGGACACCATGTTGCTCAGCAGCAGTCCACACGACAGATACACGCGTACTTATGCGATTTGAATTCTTTCATGATATCGAGAAATTTGTTGTATACGTCTGGGTTGTGCGAAAATTGGCGCTTCACCTCTTCCAGATAGGTGAGGGCGTCGCGCACATTAGGTGGTTTTGCCAGTGCGGCGTCATCGGGTAGTGCACGACTGTCGCTGTTGACCACAGACCCTGGCTGGCTGGCGGATTCAGTTAGTGCCGACGCGGCAGCCAGCATCTCTGGTTTTTCCAGGGCAAGGTCTAGCGGCGAGAACATCGACTGCGAGGCAATACCATTCGAAGACAATTCGTTGGCGGTCTAGAGAGAGAGAGGACGGATGAGCGTGGAAAGGGAGAGGGGAGGGGAGAGGAAAGGTACAATCACAGCGGGATCGGACTCGAGCGGCGGGAGCTCTTCGGTAAGGGGTAGATCGATGTCGCAGTCGTTTTCCGCCTCGTTAACAGGGCTGTGGTTTGACTCCGGGATGGGCGTTGCATTCCGGTCTGGCTGGGAAGGGTGTGGTTGGAGAGAGGGGTCAGGGTGGGGATAGTCAGAGTCGATATCCATCGCGGCTTCCTCATTCTTGCTTGTCTCCACGTCGTCACGACTAACCCCACACTTCAGAGGCATAGTTTATTCTGCAAGCGTTACTGAGTATCTGCGATAGCAATGCTCGTTTCAGCCGCGGCTGCTGGTTCGCAGCCCCGACTGTCGGGACTTGTCGACATGGGTGACGAGCAGGACGCAGTCACAACTGCCCAGCTTCTCGTAGCTTTTCGGCCACAGCACGCGCTAGCGATGATTTGCCCTGGCGCACTCTGGGCAACGGAGGACGACGTTTCAGCTGCGGGTGGTGGTGCGGGTGGTGGCTGAGTGTGAGCTGGCTATCGTCTTGGCTATTTCGCCGCACGATAACGGGGGCTGGCGGAGGTGGCCACTAGAAGGAAGGGAGATACGCTGGGTGAGCAGAAGTAGAGAGCATCGGCGAGCAGCAGTAGCAGCAGCAATAATAGCAGCAATGATAGCAGCAACAGCAACAGCAGCAACAACGAATCGCTCACCCGTCTTCCTGGTTGGTTGAAGTGGTATGCACACCAGGCAGGAAATGCTTCTTCCAGCTGCATGATCCGGTCTTCCAGCACCTTTACCCGCTCATACAGTGCGGGTAGCTCGGGTGTTTCTACACAATGTGATGCAGTCTACCGCCGACGTGGTGCGGTGTACCGTACTGAATATTCAGATGCTGTTCGATGTTCTGTATACGCTCATCAATACCCAGTCTCGAGGAGCGTGCAAGCGGACCGTCTTGATTGAAAGCCACGCCGATTTTCATCTGGATACCCCGGTTGATTTCTGCAGCGTCTGTGCGGGCACAGCCAGGATCTGGGGGAGGCGGGTGAGGTAGGGGGGCGAGAGTGGGGAAGGTGTACCGGTGGTGGAGAAGAGTGTGAATTCAGATATATTGCTCTTGTTGTTTTCATGCTGCTTGCGTGTTTGCAAAGCGTGTATGCGTTGAGACACCTGATGGTGAGTGGTGGTGGTGATGGTGGGCAGGTGTGTACTTCGGAAGGGTCTGCTTTGATCTGCACCCAGTCCGGATCTGGGTCTGGTTCCTGGTCGCTGCCATTAATTGCGTTTACGCTATCGACGGAGAGGATGCTTGTGTTGGGGGAAGTGGGCGACGCAGTGAGGCTGCGTTTGCGTTTGTGGCATTCCATCAGTGTGGTGCTGTGTGACGGCGAAATGACACAGCTTGGCGATGGCTGTGCTGACGTGTGCGATGGCAGCGGCAGCGGCAGCGGCAGCCACCGCCATAAGTGGGAGAAGCGGGAGAAGACGGCGTGGCTGTTCACGCAATTAGTCCTGCAAGCCGTTGCACAACACAGGCCACCACAAAGACCAGCAGCATGTCCTCGCACACAACCGCCCTGTTCCTCCTCTGGTCTCGAAAAGACAAAACAACAGCCATGGCCATCACTGTAGGATCCATTGATACACTGACACCGCTCACTACATCTCAATACTCTTGATTGCCATGTCCTTCTTCTGAAGCTGGCCTGCTTGGCTGCCCTTCAGCAGCACTTTGTGTATATAGGGCACCACACCACCACCAGAGATGGTCGCCTTGACCAGCGAGCTTAGCTCGTCGTCCCCTCGAATAGCCAGCTGAAGATGCCGAGGCGTGATGCGCTTCACCTTCAGATCCTTCGACGCGTTTCCTGCCAGTTCGAGCACTTCAGCGCACAGGTATTCAAGGATGGCGGCGGTGTAGACAGCGGCAGTGGCACCCACACGCAAGTGATGGCGCGTGTTGGATTTGAGGTATCTGTGGATTCTTCCCACCGGAAACTAAGAGAAGACCGTTAGGCAGGCGAACAGCACGCACGCACCACCACAAGCAGCTGGAACACACCTGCAGACCAGAACGAGCGGCACGGGTGACGGGCGTGTGTGGTTTGTGCGACTCAGCAACCGATTGCTTTCCCTTCGCAGATGTCTTGCTCTGTTGGCGGCAGTGAGTGTGTGGTGTGGCGGCAGCAGCAGCGGCGGGGGCGGCAGCGGCGGCGGTGGCGGCGGCTTACCGGCATGTTGGCGCAGGTGCGAGTCGGAAAAGGTTGTGTGAAGCGGGAAACAGGCCACACACCCAGCCACAAAAGACGCCCACCGCCATCGCATGATCCCACACGCGTGGATAGGCCTTGCCCTTGCCTTCGTCTCGCTTGTGGTGGCTGTCGATGTTCCTGTGCAAGAGCCGTGTACACTCAATGCTGCGAATGGTCGCATCCAGTTCGACCTTCGTCCTCTCATCCACGACACCGGGTAATCTCCCTTCTGCCCGCTCTCCACGCCCATCGTCTTCCGCAGAAAGGACTGGGTGGTTGACGGTGGTGCTACAAACTCCTCCTTCCACATCAACCTCTGTCGGCAGCTGCTGAGACCCAGCATTGGCTCAGGCGTGGCTGTCTACCAGGAGTTCAAGGAGCCGGGGCGTGGGTCTATTATCGGCCTGCTCAACCGCACGCTTGACCAACGAAGCGATCGGCCCATACTGGTGCAAGGCGCGGGAGACGAATGTCCCGGCGGTGGCAGCTACAAGAAATCGGCGCTCTTCCTTTTCCAGTGTGCTCCCAGTGCGGCTGCTCAATCGCCACCGAAATTCGTCACCATGGTGAATGGATGTACGTTTGTTTTTGAATGGCCCACGCCCTACGCCTGTGTCGCCTCCTCCGCCTCCCACTTTGCTTTCACTCTTCAGTGGTACTCCTTCCTCCTCTTCTCCGTCCACGCGCTCACGCCAGTTCAGGCTTGGCATAGCCGTCAGTGCTTACCTTCTCATCGGCATCCTTTGGAAACGGCTCTTGCTGGGTGCACACGGCATCGACCAAATCCCCCACATCTCCTTCTGGCGGCTCACGTTGGACCGTTTGAAGGTGCGGTGCGGTGCGGTGGCTTTGTCTCGCACTGCCCGTTTCTAACGCGTGTGTCTAGGACATGGCTGTGATGGCACTCGCCCGTTGCTCGCCACGCACGAAGCAAACACACTACGGACACATTCCCAATGACGAGCACCACGGGTTTATGATCGACGATGACGAAGAGGAGGAGGCGCACGAGGCGCTTGTCTAGCCTTTTCCCTCTGCCGCAGGCGCATACACCGTCGTATAGGCATGAAATAGTACCCTTTGATTACACGTCTTCGCCCACAAGCACTTTTCTGACCGCCTCGACAATCACCGCATGTTCCACCTCGTGCAGTCTGTGCTCGAATGCCTCTTGCGTTTCGTGTTCACGGAAAGGCACTTCACGCACCATCACTGGCGTGCCACGATCCACCTCGCACACCACCCAGTGCACCATCACGCCAGTCCGTACAATCTTCCCCTCCTGCCATGCCTTCCAGGCGCGTCCTATCGCGTCCTTGCCGTCGAACTCACCTGGCAGTGCTGGATGCAGATTCAGAGTGCGTGGCAGGCGAGCAAGAAACGTCGCCGACACGATATGCATAAAGCCAGCAAGCACCACAAGGTCGGGCTGGCAGGCTGCCACACGTGCTGCTAGTGCGTGGTCATAGTCTTCACGCGTGTGTGTCGGGTCCAATGTGAGAAACGGTTTGAGGGGGAATCGAGCAACGGGAATGCCGTGTGCGACAGCATGCTGCAGACCAGCCGCGTTGCTTCGATTCGACACCACCAACACGATCGCACCAGGCAACGTTCCATTGGTAGTGGCGTGGATCAGTGCGAGCAGGTTGCTGCCTGTGCCAGAAATCAGCACGACAAGACGCGCACGACCAGTGCTATCTCGCGATGCCTCCATTGCCTGATCACCCCTTGTGACCCGCGTCACTGCCACGCAGGCATGGAATGCCGCCATGCATGCCAGATGGAGCAGCATGATCACGGTCTTTGCTGCCATTGCTTCTTTAGCATCTGTCTGATTGTGTCCACGGGGTGCAATGGATATGCCACAGGGCGTGACAGAGACAGCATATACCCATGCCCATGCCCATGCCTATGGGAAAGATGGACACGTAGCAGCTACGACCATACACACTGGGAAGTATCAGAGTGGGATATTCATTGACAGAGATAAGGCTTGAAATGCATACACATGTTAATACAATGAAACGTTCCTAAGGATAACACACCGTCCCGGGAGGGGAAAGCATCATCGATGCCGTGTGTAGTTTGTGTGGATCGTCTCGCAGAGGGCCTCCGCCAGCACCCTCGGTGGCCGCACCGGTGTCTTCCTCATCAAGGTCCCGTTTAAGACCGGCGATGTAGTAGGGATCCGCTTCCCAGTTGAGGTCGGTGTCGAAGATGGGCTCACTCTGCAGCGCCTCACCCTTCAGGCGCCTTACTTCGTTGTGTGCGGAGAATAAATCAACAGTACGTTCGTTCAAACGAGCCACGACCTTGTCGAGCATACGCGCCTTCGCTTCTAGCTCCCACAGCTGGCGCTGGCGACGCTGCCGAAAGGCACGCTGAGCAGCACGATTCTGGGCAGCTCTGCGCTGGTGAGTGGAAGGACGGTCGGCGGAAAGGGGCGGAGAAGCCTGCGGGACAAAGGAAGCGGTGGCGGGCAGGGCGAGGGTGCTGGCGGAGGCCCTCTGCGAGACGATCCACACAAACTACACACGGCA
>QZWT01000060.1:0-41163 GCA_004114315.1 Cochlonema odontosperma | reverse complement strand
GGCTGCCGTGGCGGGAACAGGCAATAGATGGTCAGAGACTATCCACCTCTGCAGCTTCTGGCAGAGGGTGTGGAACACGCTTTGCTTCCAAGGCGCGTGCACGCAACAGGCACAGCAAGGCAACCACCAGGAAAGTGCCACCCTCGATGCCATCCACATCGCCCATCGAAAATGCGTGTGACGCTCCCTTGCTGAGCACGGTCATCGCCAGTGTGGCACACGATAGATCGAGGAGAGAAGGAATCACACCCACACAGCAGGCAGCATATGCACAAACAACCGCTGTATTGCATGCCATGCTTGCTACACAATGGCGTCTCTGGAATGGCGCTGTAGGAGCTCTTCGTCAGTCTTTCCCACCGTCTTTGTCTGATCATTCAGCATAGTCATGAGCTTCTCGCACTTGGCCAGCAACGGAATCGCCACTGCAGCAGCTCTCCACTGGAGAAACACGCGTTTGTAGTTGGCAAACAGCGGCGGGTTGTAGCGGATGTTTTCGTAGCACTCTCCCAGTCGCTTCGTCACAAACCGCTCAATGAAGCCATCCGCATCGCGGTAGGTGTCGGCAGGCCATATCAAGCTGCACAGCTTGATGAAAGCGGGCCATCCACCGGACATCTTCTGCTCGATGTACGTCACCAATGCTACTGCATCCGGCAGTCCGAAGTACCGCATCTGTCGTATCACCCCCATGAACGCCCACAGCGCAACACTACTTATTGTGGGCACATCGAAGATGGCCACAGTCACACGAAACTGCTGGACAATGGCTGCGTCACGCGTGATCAGCATGATGCTTGCTCTCTTGGCCTCGTACCACTCACGCGTCGGCACGTGTATCGGCACCCGTGTCGACACTGCCTTCTTCTTCTTCGAATGTAACTTCTTTGATGGTGATCCCTTCTGCGTGGACGTCTTGTGTGTCATCACATCGCGGAATGCCTCGTACGACGGGTACTTCTGCTGATACTGTGCTCTGTTCCACTTCGCACGCTTGATGTCCGCGTGCAAAGGAAAGCGGTTCAGGGGCGACTCCTCCCACGCCATCCTTCCGTCTGCACCTAATAGAAACGCGTAGCCATAAAGATTGCTTGCGCCATCCTTTCCAGCCACAGCACTGGCATGCTGTACATTGTGGATCAGGTCCACGCCCAGCCGAATCATGCTGTCGGGCAACGGAAGTGGGAGGGCGTGCTGAGTCGCCAAATGCGTATAACTCCCGAAATCGGAATAGTCTGTCGGGAGTCTGGCGATGAAACGGGCGTAGGGATAGCTGGGTTTAAACAAATGCATCATGTCTTCTTTGCGCTTATCATTTGAGAAACGTTGGGAAGAAGAAACGTTGAGAACTTGTCGGTCATAGTAGTCCTCGCATTGATTCAGCAATGATCGCAAGGATCTTGCCCACGCACCAGGCGACAGCTTCAGCCACTGCAGCACGGTGGTGTGGGGGTTCAGCTGCTTGCTACCAGGCTCCTCCATCCTCATGAATGGACCGCCGGTAAAGCCGGGCTCAGCGGACAGGCGTACGAGTGCCGAGAGACTCATGTGGCCTTCAGGGCCCAGCTCTTCAGCCTTCAGCGCAGACAGGTCGACGTAGGCGTCCGGACACCACACCTCGTTCCCATCCTCGTCGTAGAATGGTGTGCTTTTCAGGTTGTCTTTGCCCACCAGCTGCTTCAGGGCGGTCTCGAGCTTCTTGTTCAGCGCCACAGGCGAGCTGCTCTTTTGTTTCAGGATCTTAAGCAGTGCGTCGGTGACGTGTGGGGCAAACGGCTTGCTGGGCAGCGGCGAGAGAGCGACGGTGGCAAGAGTGTCCCAGCGAGCGGGGGGAGCGGGTGGAGCGGGTGGAGCGGGGGAGATGCTTGGCGGGAGGGTGTGGTGCTGGGTGGCTGTGTGCGTGGCCGTGACCAGCAACGCCAGTTGCAGCACAGCGAATGCAGAGATGAGATGCATGGCGACAGAGGCAGACGAGTGGCAACAGAGGGCAGAAACAGAAACAGAAACAGAAACAGCGAGCAGGCCACAGGCGTGCAGGCGGGAAGAGATGGGCAAGGAGATGGACGGCAGAACGGCTGCCGTTTAGGCTACCGTGTGACGTCACAGTGCCCATCTGTCCCAATGCAGCTGTGTGGTGATGGCAACCAGCGTGGCGTGTGTTTGCGTAGCTGTTTGTGTGGCTGTTTGCTATTTGTTGCTTGCAGCGTTGTTCTATTCACACGCTGGTTAAATAGTCAACCGCTTGAACCGAACTGTGTGTAGTGTTTGGGACTACCACACGGTGCACCTTCTGCATTCGCTTCTTGTGCTTTATTATTGTTTTATTCATTGTTTGAGTGGCACCATGCGAACGCACGACGACGTTGTCGATGGTGTGGTGGTGGTGGCCACTGCCGCCGTCCTTCAGCTCCGCCACCGCCACCCCGCCTGCGCCTCTTCCAACTACCCACGCACCCCGCCTCACCATCGCACGAAGCGGGCAGTCACGCTTGTCCGTTTCAACACCCCTCTTCTCCATTCGTTCCACGCTAAACGGGTGTTACAACGGGCGAATTGTCAAAACGTTTTGTTCGTTATCGCACCGTGGAACACTCCGCCGATCCACGCCTGTCTCTCTTTCTCTTTCATTCACACTCATTGTCGCTTATTGTGCTTTCATAAAACAGCAAGCGCGCGCGTCCACGCCCTCCTCCCCACCACGTCTCCCCGCGTCCACGTGACGCTTGCCTCAATGTACGAGGTAGCCGTTCTCTCCGCCGCCCCGCCGCCCCGCCGCCTCACCGCCCGCAGCAGTACGATTCGCTTGGAAACGTCATTCCCAAACGCACGGCTTCCGTGCAACACGCCAACATCACTGCCATGCGCGCGGGAATGGCCCAGCCCGCGCTTGCTGGTTCTGTCCGTGACCGTGCCTCTTCCATGGCGAGGGCCAGAACCGCCCTGCTTGCCATCGGTGGTGGCAAGGAGAGTGAGGCGCGTAAGCGGGAAATGGCATATGCCCAGTACTTTCGAAGATACGAGTTGATGATCGAATTGTAAGCTGCCTTCATCCGCGTTCCCACCCACCTATCCACACCGCTAGCACCAATTTACGAAACCCACGACACTGTCCACCCGGGGTCTACGTCATACCCTCCAGTGACTCCATCGATGGTCGTCCTGTCCCGCCATCGCCCTCGCTCCCGCGCTAACACCCCACCAGTCTGGTACGGTGTTGTGTTCGTGCACCGGGGCTACTACCATGGCTCGGTGTTCAAGTTCCGATGCACCATTCCGGATCAGTATCCAAACGCTGCTCCCACCATTCATTTCCTCTCCGACCTGTTCCATCCCTTGGTGGATAGTGCGCGTCGCTTGCACCTGGAGTGTCGCTTCCCTACATGGCACAGCAAGCGGGACTACATCTTCCATCTGCTGCAATTCATCAGAGATATGTTCCGGCGTAGCGTGCTAGAAGCGTTGCAGTCTGAGGATCAGTGCCCCAACAAGGAGGCCTTTCATTTGTATGCATACACCCCGCCGTCTTGCTTTTCACTCTCACCCCCTCTCCCTCTCCCTCCCCCACTAGATACAAAAACGATCCACATGTGTTTTCCAAATTGGCGCAACAGGGCGCCATGCTCTCTGTGCAGGACAGTGTGCTGTACGACACCTTCCCTGAGAACAGCAGTCTTAAATTCTCAAAACTCACCGATAAGAAATACGGTACCGTGCATCGCACACCCGTGCCAAGCACTCATGCGTGCAACCCCCTGTAGAGGAAATACGTAGACAGATATTCGAAGAGGGTGGGGTAAGTAGGCTGTATGCTGCCGTTGCGACGGGTGACAACCATATGACATCTAACTGTGTGTGTGCATGTGTGTGTGCGGGGTGACAGGAACCGCTTGACACACCTGTCGTCACGTCGACGAAGACGCCGCGCACGGGCACCCATGTGGTGGAGCAGGTGGCCGAAGACTTCAAGGCTTTGTCCCTGAACATCGACCGCCTCCTGGATGCTTGACCGCCTCCTGGATGCTTGATCACCTTCCTCCCATGTCTCATCCATCACACACACACACACACACACCATGCCCCACTCATACATACATACTCATACGCGTTGTTTCTTCCAAAAAAGTGTTCTATTCGCTGATGTCTCGTCCGAACTGTTCGCTCTTCGCCACCGCTGAAAACACATACCACCCACACCCGCACCACAAGTCCCCGGAGATAAGTGTGTGCAAGGGCAACGCAAGAAGAAACACGTACTCTCTTTGCTGACGACAAAATAAGCACCCACCGTGCAGTCTCGAAGCACCGACTTCTCTTGGATCCGCACGCTCTGGCATACCACACAGCCATCCAGCTTCACGTTGTCCTCGATCACCACATTATCCATGATAATACATCCATTCAGTTTCACGTTTTTGCCGATCAGGCAGTGCGCCCCGATGCACGAGCGCTTGACCGAGCATCGCTCCTCCACGCGTGTCGCTTCTCCCACCACAGAGTCCTGGCCTATTTGCGTTTTGTCGCTGATGTCCGCAGACCGGTGGTTCCGCACAGCCGCATACTTTTTGGCAATCTAACGACACGGTGAGAGAGGGTGCGTGGTGGTCCCACGTACGTGTCGGTTCAGTTCGCCATAGGTCTGCACGGTGTTGGCACGACCGGTAAACGCGTCTCGGTGGACGTGGGAAAGCACACGCAGTGTTTTTGGCTGCTCGAGGGTGGCGGAAGTGCTGGAATACTGAAGTGCGCGTGTGCCTACGTCGTCTTCGGAAGCGACCGGTACTGTGGAAGCAGCGTGTCAACGCATCACCACCACCACCACCAAGATTGCCTACCGATGTTCAAGCCTTCTTTTTCGGCAAACCCACGTTTATACTGTGCTTTTACAAGCAGGGGCAAGAGCTCCTCGCGCAGACTCATAATGCGCACCTTCTCTGTGAGGTAATCGAGTATCCATCGCTGGAACACGTATATGTGCGCATCCTGGAGGTCAGTGGTCATTTCCACATTTGGAAATCTGGAAGGGGAGAAGGAGATGAGACGGTTGGCGAGGGATGGGCAAGGCATACTGTCGTAGCATAGACATTCGAAGGGAGATCTCTTCGCGATCGTTAGGACGCGCATACACCAGCCCCTGGTGCACCGCTTCTCGGCCGAACAGCATGGCGAACTCTGGAAAGGATAGTACGGATGCGGAAGAGGGGGGCGGAAGGGACGACGGAAGAGGGTGTACCATTGTCCTTTGGCGGCACACCGCCCTCCCATTTAGGCTCATACAAAGACACAGTGAGTGTGGGATGCTCACGGCGGTGGAGATCAAGCACAACATGGGGATCGAGATCGGTGATGAGATCACAGCCAACCACAACAAAATCATGCTGCAGTAAGCGATGCGGAGGTTAGCGCAGCACGTATGCCTGTTCTGCGAGCACCTTGATACGGTCACGCACTTGTCGTAGGGCGTCAGCAGAGCCTTGGCACTCCAAGAGTGTGACAACTTCAATGTCGGCATGACCTTCATAGAGCGTGCGTAGATTGTGCTGTATTTTAGAGCCAGACGCGCCTTGGCTCACAACAATGATATCTGGGAGGGGGGAGGGGGAGAGGGAGAGAGAGGGAGGGGAGGGATGAGGGGGAGCGAGGAGCGATCCGCAAGCATACCGCAAATGTTCGCCTTTTCCAGCCATTCCAGGACATACCAGATCATGGGGCGGTTGGCGATAGGCAGGAGTGCTTTTGGAAGATGGTCATCCTCGGTCAACACATTCAGTCTGTGGCGGGGATGAGGACGTGAGAGCGAGGCGCAGCACCAACCGGTTGCCGTAGCCGGCCAGAACCACGGCCTGAAACTCAATAGGCCGTGACTGCCCAAGGCGCCCGATAGATTTCTTCTCTTCTTCGAAGAAGAGCATGTGGGTGGTTGTGACTGCTAAACACGACACCACCAGGCGGTGTTGGCGAAGGGTGTGACTGCGATTGGCAGTAGCTATGCAGGCGTGGTTGTGCGACGATGACGGCGGCGAGTCTATAGCAATGAAGAATGGATATGCGCATATGACGAAACAGTAGTAGAAGAAGTAGTAGTAGAAGCTGCTACGTCACCGCGTGTAGTCTCATTTCCAATGCTTGCACAGATGGCAGACAAGTTTCTGGATGCACTTTTTACTCATCTAGGTAAGAGGCATGGCTTGGATGCTGGGGAAGAAGATGCATGCTTTTGACACGCGGGATAGCATACTTTACGTGTGCGGGCATTGGGTGGGCTGCATACGACAAGCTTGACCGCGAAGAGCCTACCGAGTCATACGCGGAAAGAGGAGGTATGTCGTACCTGTTACCTGTGAGCACATGGACTAGTGCGTATACTGTTTGAATGTGTTGTGTGGATAGGATCTCGTGTTCAGCGCAGAAAAGATCAGGCGTTGTCCTTCACGCCGAAGGTAGAGCCGCAAGACACAGCACCACTACCATTCTAGAAACGACCGACGACGGAGGATGCTACGGGACAAGAGCGGAACGACGACAACACAGTGGACGCGGAACTAGACCGCCATATCGTAAAACGGCGCACAAGCAATACGGGCAAGAACCCGGAAGAAGCGGCTATGATCAAGAGGGCGATCGAGGACACAGCCCGCGTGTTGAATCACTGGAAGATTGATCCAGCGGCGATGCGATACACGCGCAAGCATTTAGCGTATTAGTGGCGATCGATGGACGGAGTGTGAAACGGCAATCATCATCGATCCGTTGTTTTTGCGATTTTCACGGCAATCTCGATCGCCACATGCGTAGCTATTTAACTCACGCCCTTTCATCATGCAGAATGTCAGGCACGCCTATCCCGCCCACGCCACGCCCCCGCACAATGCTCGCTTCACAGCCGCTCACCCCCGCCTACGTGCTTCAACGGTGGCTCACCTGCCCACTGTGCCATCAATGGCTTGCTGAGCCTGTCACACTGCCGTGCGCGCGTTCTCTGTGTCGTTCCTGTGTGCACCGTGCCACGCAAGCCTGCATCGCCTCTCGCCGCACATCCATGTCCAGAGACTACCGGTGCCCATTCCGTTGTGCGCATCCGCGCCACAGTCTGGTGGCTGAGCGCGACTACGTCTCTCTGGACGTGGTGCTGCACAATATTTTTTGTTTGTGCCGGCAGCTGGTGGAGGAGTCCAACGCCTCGCTCGATCCCCTTCTCTGTGCGTCGACCGAGACTGAGCCTGCGCTTCTTAATCAGCAGCAGACGGTGCTGGGGAAACGACGCTATTCCGGCTCCTTATCATCCATAGACGCATCAATCGAGCCGCTGCTGCTCCTGCCTACGTCCTCGTCCGCTCTCGCCACGCCTCCGTCTCCGACCACCGATCACAACACCGGCGACACCACCATCCCACCTACCTCAGCCAGTGCTTTCCTGAAGCAGCTTAAGAGCGAGCTCGAGTGCAACATATGCTTCCACACGCTTGAGCATCCCGTCACTCTGCCGTGCGCGCATACATTCTGCCGCCGCTGTGTGCTTTGTGCGGCGGATCACCAGCCGCAATGTCCGTTGTGTCGTGCTCCCTTTCCCGATCGCCAGACGTTGAGGGAGTACAAGAGTGCTGCTCATATCAGCAGTCTGATCCACACGCTGGTTCCCGATGGTGACAGCGATCGTGTCGACACCAGCGACGAGCCTGACCTGCTGTCCATCTTCGTCTGTGGCCTGGTGTACCCTGGGATGCCCTACTCTTTGCACATTTTCGAGCCGCGCTATTGCACCATGCTACGGCAATGCACAAGCATGTCTTCTCCGCACAAGCGTCGCTTCGGGATGTGTCTGCCTGGACCAGCTGTTGGTGGTGGTAGCAGTGGTAGCGGCAGCAACAGCAACACACAGACGTACCAGGACATTGGCACATGGTTGGAAGTGGATGTGGTCCGATGGCTGCCGGATGGTCGTGCCTACGTTACCACAACAGCAGGCGGTCGGTTTCGCGTGAGTCCAAAGTCGCGTGCGATGCGTGACGGGTACCATGTGGCGCACGTGACATGCTACAGAGATGTGGCACTGCCGCCGGAAAGAGCGGGCGAGGCAGCCGCCGCCCTGGCCACACACGTCCACGCGCTGCGCACATTTATCCAGACCACGCGAGACAAGATGTCAGACACAGCACGCCACCGATTCGACAACACACACGGCAAACCACCAGATCCCTTGATGGACACCAACCACTTTTTGTACTGGGCAGCCACAGTGCTTCCAGCAAGCGACAGCGAGAAGTACAAGGTGCTGTGTGAGCAGAGCATGCATGAACGAGCAGCGCTGATCCACACGTGGGTACAACGTCTGCAGAACGTGTGGTGGTATCGCCAAAGCAATTGCTCGATGATGTAAACCTACCTCGAGGGAGGGATGGCATGACATTCGCATTCCTCTGTTAAGCATGTAGCAATAGTGTGCGTGTGCGTGTGCGTGTGTGTGGGGAGGAAGGGGTAGAGGAAGTTTCATTGTGGGTGTGTACTGACTGGCGGTGCAGCAATAAGAGAGAGAGAGAGATCATTTGCATGTAGAGAGGCTGGCGTGTGTTATCGTGCTGCAAATGCGTCCATCGTGCGCACAATCAACGCCACGCTTTCGAGGAAGCCGTTCACGCTGACGCGTAGTGCGCGTAGATTGGATCCTTCGAAATCACTGCACATGAGTAACGAGGTGTGTGGTGGGAAGAGGGGGGCGTGTACATGCATAGCGTGGTGGCTTGTTGATGCGTGTGCAGAGTAAGGCGTTTGTGGATGAGGGCAGGATGCAATTCGGGATCAACGATTAACGCGTGCTTGGCTATTTCAGCCAGTGCGAGTGTGGGGAATGGAATGCTCAGCTGCCTGCGCAGGTGCGTGTAGTGGCACGGCACGGCGACGCAGCTTACAGGCGGTGAGGGCGGTGCATGGGCGCGGGTGGTGGTGGTGGTGGTGCGTTAAAACGGCCTACGGGTGGGTTGCGTACTGGCGTGTGTTTTGGTGGAAACAGGCGCTTTCGCGATCATGCTTCCTCCCGCCAACTTTGTGCCGCAGGTGTACGACTCGGCCTTCAGCGACCGTACCACCAGTTTGGCAGCCGGCTGCTACGATAAGCTCGAGAAGATCGGAGAAGGCACGTACGGCGTTGTCTACAAGGCGCGTAACAGGAACACGGGTGAAACCGTGGCACTCAAGAAGATCCGGCTGCATGCAGATGACGAAGGTGGGTCGCTCTAAACCGTTGGTCCATGCCGCATCATTTGTGTCAGGTGTGCCTTCCACCGCGTTGCGCGAGATATCTGTGCTGAAAGAGATGAACCACCCCAACATTGTCACGTACGTTCACGCGTCCTGCTCCCACCCCCATCGCTGTCCACTCACGCGCCCTGCCACAGACTGAAAGAAGTGATGCACGATGACAAACGTTTGTACCTTGTTTTCGAGTTCCTGGACCTGGACCTAAAGCGATACATGGACACTTCCGGCTCTGCGGGTT
Organism: Cochlonema odontosperma; assembly: GCA_004114315.1. Taxonomy (NCBI): domain Eukaryota; kingdom Fungi; phylum Zoopagomycota; class Zoopagomycetes; order Zoopagales; family Cochlonemataceae; genus Cochlonema; species Cochlonema odontosperma. The sequence continues at coordinate 31,673 of QZWT01000060.1, read as the reverse complement.
TGACCGCCGTGCACGTGAAGGTGCTACGCGTCGCACTCCTCGCCCCTCATCCCCCGCCCCCAGAGCTTTATGTTCCAGCTGGTGAAAGGCCTTGAGTACTGTCACAGCCGTCGCATCCTGCACCGCGACCTAAAACCGCAAAACCTGCTGATCAACAGCGACGGCGTGCTTAAGCTGGCTGACTTTGGACTCGCGCGTGTCTTTAGCATACCTTTGCGTCAATACACGCATGAGGTAGCTCTTGCCACCATCGCCGCTGCCACCACCACCACCATCACCACTCACACACAACAGGTGGTGACGCTGTGGTATCGTGCACCCGAAATATTGTTGGGGACGCGCTTATATTCTACTTCTATGGATCTGTGGAGTGTGGGGTGCATTTTCGCCGAACTGGTCCTACGGCGCGCTTTCTTCGCTGGTGCGTGCTTGTGGTCGCGCCATTCGTCTGTCGCTGAAACAGCAGGGAAACAGGCGACTCGGAAATCGACCAGTTGTTCAAAATCTTCAGGTAGAACGCGTCTTTCCGCGCACACCACTCTCTTCTCACCCCTCCTCGTCAGACTGATGGGCACGCCCAACCCAGACATATGGCCTGACGTTGTGGGTCTTCCTGACTACAAACCAAACTTTCCAAACTGGAAGCCCGCCAATCTCAAAGAACGTTTCCCTACGCTGTGTGAAGATGGCATAGATCTATTAGAAGTACCTCGCTCTCTCCCCCTCCCTCACTCATCCTACCTACAGCGCATGCTCACCTACGATCCTCCCAAGCGCATATCTGCAAGGAAGGCGCTAAATCATCCGTATTTCGACGACGTACGCGCGGAATAGTAACAGGTGCTGGCACAGAGGCTTTGGTCAGCGCGTGTGTTATTTAGCAGTCTGCGCGACAACGTTGCCGTTCAGGTGTCCATCAAGGACACTACAGTGCACGGTCACACATATTTTATTCCTCCTTTCATGGAGCGGTACAGAAACACAACTGATACATATTTTATTCATCTTTCCGTGCGTCAGCGCGTATTGGGTTGTTGTCGTGGGTATCTGTTGCTGGAGCGACGATGGTTTTGGCGACCACTTTGTCTGTGCGAGCACCGTCCGCATAGATCTTCGCGGTGAATGGCCTGTCGACATGCACATCATTTGGATCCATACACACACACACACACCACAACCACACACACACACATACACACGCATTCTCACTTACTCTTCGAACCAGAGTGCAACAACGTAGCACACAAAGACCACTCCGGAAAGCACCAATCCAGCCAGCGATTCATTCCTGGTAGATATCACATGTTTTTTCGCTACTCCACGCGCATCCCACACCCCACACCCCACATACCACAATGCGGAAGCGATAAACACCATAGACGAGCCAATGTACATTGGATTGTCCAGCACGTTAAATGGAAAACTGGTGACACGCTCCTTCATGAGAATGCCAAAGTAGTCGCCTACACGCACACACGTTTAGCATTTGTTCCGCCACATACATCTAGCAGCGAGCGCTCGGTACCAAGGTAAGTGCCAGTTACTCCCAGCGCATACATGGAGGATATCACAAACAGGTTCCCAAACACAAACAGAAGCACGGCAAAGATTTTGAATTCGATAAACTGGAACGTTGGAAAGGTTCTCTGGTCCAGAATGGCTTGGTGGAAGCTGGCACAGTGAAGTGCGTGAGAGTGGGCGGTAGGAGTGTACCCACATCCAGTCTCGCACAAGGCCCAGCGAGAAAATGGTCAGTGCCAAGCAATAGCATCCAAGGCGTGGACTTCCACAGGCCAAACGCGTCAAAACACGCGAACGGTACTCTGGACGGACGTGTGTATGCGGTGAGTGAGTGCTGGTGGGTGAGAAGAAGTCTGTGAATTACCCATTCTGGCAACGGTGTTCCAGAACATTGGATTAAAAAGGATGGAAGCAACCGACAACAGGAACCAGGGATTTGTCACATTTACGTAGGCAGTGAGCGGCTCCAGTACAGGCACTTCCATCGCAGTACGGCGGCGTGGCGACGTGGCAGAGCGGGGAAGCGGCGCAGTCAAACAGACGCTCGAAACAAGCCGCCTGCCGCTGCACGCGCATGGACAGCAACGACACGCCGGAATACTTCCAGCGAGAGTATCAGTTCCGCATCGATTACTTCGATGAGATCGACAGCATTCCGACGCTAGACGAAGAGGCACAGCGGGTGCTGGAAGATACGTGCTCGTAAGTGTGGCGTCATCGCACAAGGCCAGGTGTGACGATTGCGGTGGTAGACTGCGAGAGAGCAATGCCGGATCGATGCAGCTTTTCGCCGATCCAATACAGTTCCAGGCTGCCGCTGCTCGGCAACAGGAGCATGCCGATGCGTTTCCGTTTGGTACGCGTGGTGCATACACACTGCTCATCAAGGCGCGCACTGGCAGTGGCACACACAAGCAGCGGCGGGCTAGGCGAGGAAGGGGAACAGCAGAGCGTGGCTGAACAGCTGCAAACGCTCATTGATCGCCTGCAGAACTCGTGCTTGGAAACACTCAAGTAGTGGTCTGTGGTGCTGTCGCTCATCTCACACCTGCACAGACCGGAGCAGCGCGTGGAGATTCCGCCAAAACGGCGTCCAGAGATTAACTATATGCTATCGCGCGAGGTATGTGGTGCTGCACGCAATTCCGTTTCACGCTGGTAGCCAAAACCTTTGACACTGCGCTCGAGTCCCGCTCATATGGATGTCGTAGTGTCGGTGGCGTTCTATAGTCCAACACGACCGTCTGTCCGAACGCAGGAGATTCACATCCTTGCCTCACAGCCATTCTCGAATCTGCTGGACATCTTCGACTGTCATGCCGGTGAATTTGTGGAGCCCAAGGAGAATGGACCGGTGCCAGCGTTGCTTGACTTTGCTTTTGTGAAAATGGACCAGCACATCCTGGTGGACCAGCGAGCGTCCAGGGAGCGCCATCAGGCCGACTATGCTATGTGAGTGATCCTCGTCGCTCTCGTGCTCACAGCGTCGCGCTAGATTTCTGCGTGAGTGGACGGAGAGAAAACGGATCACCGAGCAGCTGCATGTGTCTTCTCTGGATGTGCCCGTAAGCAGCTTGCACATAAAAATGGGTGTTCCGTATGCGTTTGTCCACACGAACTATTGCGAGCATATCATGGTGTTTACGGATATGAAGTAAGCACGCGGGGTGCCCATTGTCTTACCCACCCGCCAACGCGTATGCAGCTTGGTGAGTGATCTGTCACCAGAGGAGCAAGCCAAATACCCGCAAATCACTTTTCGATGCAAAATATCACGCCAGAAGTGTCGCATGTGCATGTACTTTCCTGCCGAGTAAGTCACGCGGCAGCTTCCAGCCGTTTTACACACCTGTGCTAGATACATCACACTGGACGATCTGTTTGCCGGAGAGTCTCCTTCCTTCTTCTGCAGCAACTGCTTTGATCCGTTTCACAAGGATGTCGACAACAAGTTTCTTAATGACTTCCAGTACTACCAGTATGCACGAAGCGACGAAAGATGGAAGGTGTGTTTGTGCCACTGTTGTGTGCCACCATTGTGTGCCTTGTTTCACGCGGATGGTAGCGCGCGGAACGCCCGGGCGGAGACGTGGTGTAGCCGCACTAATAAGAGGGAAATGTATTTATACGACGCAAGACAACTGTGTTTTGAAGAAACATCACTGAAAGAGAGGGGAGTGGAAGCAAAAGCATGTATGTATACGTGTCATTCATCACTATCGGGTAGTCCAACCAGCAGCCATTCAATGGGATTGAACAGTCGCCGATGCCGCGGATAGTAGGTCTGCAAGGGAAACAGAATCATTATCTGGACGATCACGCAGTATACTGCCATGCGCGCGGTCAACAAACACGACGCATAGGCGTGGGAGCTTACGCAGCAGCTTGATGGAAAGCAGTGGCAGCAGAAGGTTTGTAAGAGCCAGGCCGGCAATGACTGCGAGTGCACGCTCCGGCATTGCCCATCGATACAAGCTGCCGTGATGCAGTGTCAGAGTGAGCGAGAAAGGGGATACGCACGGCGGGGACAAAGCACACCTGCGTATTCGTGCCAGTATACTGTTTATGTCTCGCAGTTGCGTGTGAAGCCAAGTGATATCGGAACCGGTCAGCTTGGGCAGCTTCAGCTGCGTCTCCTCTTTCTTGGGATGCTTATGGACGCGCGCAAATGCAGGCTCTTTCTTGACGGCCCTGTCGTAGTAAGGGTGCAGATGAGCTTGGTAATAGCCACGCAGGAGGATGGCGATGGTGAAGAGCGTCAATGCGAGCACCACAAGACCATTGAAAACGATGAGCACAAGCGCCTGGCGTGGATCATTCGCCTTCACACGACAAGACCGCAAGACGTACAATTAAAGCGCAGGCACTCGTCGCCTTGTTCTCCCACAGCACAACGGTACGCACGTCGTACAACGCATGGCGGTATGGAGCGGATAATAGGTACAGGCGCGCAATATCACGTCGCAGGTCATGAAGACAATACGCATAGTCGTCCAAACTGCCCGTCAGATCGTTAAGCATAGACCAGAGGCTCGACCACTTTTCGGTGTATGCTTCCATGCTTTTCTACCGCGCCATCACCATCACGCGTGCTGAGGAATTCAGGCGTTCAAGCAGGAGAATACCAATGAAGCGTAGGCAGCGCTAAACATGTTACAAAGGAAGAAGATGCTTTTTTACCTGCCGACCACGTCAGAGCTTGTTTTGAACAGCAGACAATTGCTCATCTGATTGACGTCATCAGTATGTCATTGTTGCGGGTGTGAGCGAGAAGCGATCCTGTTGACGCAGCCACACGTCATGAGCGTGTTGCTGATACCTGATGCATCGTTCTTTGCTGCTGTGCATAGTGTGTTGGTATGTGAAATCGCTGCTGCGCTTTGGTTATCGGGAGAAGGAGCTAAAGGCGCGCGCAATAACATCCGGCTAATGCTGCTAGCGGGCGTATTCAGTGCAGCAGGCGAATGTGTGACACGATGTGACTCAGCAGTGGTTGCTACGGACTAGCTGTGTGCAGCATAGCACCCATTTCCACTCTACCACACTCGCTCTCCTTCGGCGTGTGTGTGTTCAGCATAGTGCATACACTTGCACCTCCTGCTGCAACAGACATAGCACACACATGCAAGCACAACGTCGATGCACATCCCGCATCCCACATCCCGCATCCCAATCGCCGGAAGAGCCCCTTTCTCCCATCGCTGCCCCGCTATTCATTTGGCCGTTTTGTGATTCGCCTGTCGGCGCTTGGTTGTAGCATGCGTCGTGTTGGCAAGCCTGATCGTTGCATGCTGCCGTGACCGCGAGACGTGCACTCTCCGCCCGCGCTGCCGCATACAGCCTGCAAAATGAGCGTTACCGACGCGGAAGAAAGCGATGGCTACATCCAGTCTGGAGACTCGGACGCGTCCATACATAAAATAGCCGTTGCTTCGCATTCATTGCAAGATATCATGGACGATCGGTTTGACGCCGACTACCACGTAGGTGGCCCTCCTCTGTTGTGCTGTGCCGTGCCACACCACTCACGTGTGCGCAGCAACGGCTTGGCCCGTGGATCGAGCAAAACCGCGCTATGTTAAAACAGGAAGTGACTAAAGATCTATTAAAAAAGTTTCCTTCCGCAGACGTGTTCGTAAGCATACCGCCCGATGCCGACGGCGTGGTGCTCCCTCCCAAAACGTATGAGGCACTGTTCGACTATCAGCGTGAATGTATCAAGCATCCAGCTGGCCACTATAGCTGACCCGTTGTGTTTTGACAGGTGTTCGTTGGCTGTGGACACTGCGAAGGGAACGGGTGGGAGGGATTCTGGGAGACGAAATGGTGCCTACCGTCGCGAAGCCACCTGCATAACTGACCTTGCCTCGTCATAGGGCCTGGGGAAAACAGTGCAGTCTATCTCGTTTGTCTCTGGACTTCATTGCGCGCGTGCTCTGTCTGGCCCCGTTCTACTGGTGTGTCCAGCAACATTGCTGAAATTCTGGATCGATGAGATCCACACGTGGTGGTCTCCATTTCGCGTGGTGCTGCTGCATGGATCAGGAATGCATAAGCGCAAACGATCCGATGGCGTGCCAGCGTCAAAACAAGCAATGCGTCGCTTGATGCAAGAAGGCGGTGCTGGATGGATTTTCGTTACCACCTACACCACACTTCAAATGCATGGCGAAATCGTCAATCACATATGGGACACTGTGATTCTAGACGAAGGTGTGTGTTCGCGCGCGTTTCTCGCGTTTGAACGTGTTTCAAGGCCACAAGGTGAAGAATCCCGACACAAGAATCAGCTATGTGTGCAAGCAATTCCGGGTGTGTGTCACGGCTGTGATGCGTGTTCATCCCAACACCGACCCTAGACTAGAAATCGCATCCTGATGACCGGCACTCCAATCCAGAACAACCTGCTAGAGCTGTGGTCGCTTTTTGACTTTGCACATCCTGGGCATCTTGGGGTAACGTGTGTGTGATGGATGCAAAGTTGCTGTATTCCGGTAGAGTATGAACACATTCGAAGAGCAATTCTCGGTGCCCATCAATATCGGCGGCTATGCAAATGCCACTCCGCTGCAGGCACGCGTGGCGTACAAGTGCGCGGTTGCACTTCAGGATCTGATTCGGCCCTACCTGCTAAAGCGTACCAAAGACGACGTCAACACAGAGCTGCCCTCCAAGACGGAACATGTAGATGGTGTGTCAGGAGTGTGTGGAGTAACGCTGTTGTAGGTCGTTTCGTGCCGCTTAACTGCTCCGCAGCGGGAGGCCTACAAGCTGTTTCTCAAGTCGAAAGAGGTGGATCGGATCATTGAGCAGGACTTGCATGTGCTGCACGGTCTCGCGATTCTGCGCAAAATCTGCAACCATCCAGATCTCTTGGGCGCAGAGAAAGACACGATCGACTATGGGAACAGCGCGAGGAGCGGCAAGCTGATCATTCTTGCAAAAATGCTGCAGTTGTGGCAGCATACAGACGAGCGCATTCTCATCTTCTCGCAGTCGAGGCGATGTCTTACCATCATCGAGGCTTTTGTGCAGGCACAAGGTATGCGCCGTGTATGGTACTTTGCGCCGCTGACAACCCTGTCCTGCCAGGCTTCACCTCTCGTAGAATGGACGGAGAAACACCGGTGGAGCAGCGGATGCCGCTTGTCACCGAATTCAACACCAACCAGGACATCAAGATCTTTCTGCTGACAACACGAGTAGGCGGACTGGGACTTAATTTGACGGGCGCCAGTCGCGTGGTGATATTCGATCCCGACTGGAATCCGTCGACCGACGTACAAGCGCGAGAGCGGGTCTGGCGCATAGGCCAAACAAAGGCAGTGCACGTCTACCGACTGATCACGTCTGGCACCCTAGAGGAGAAGATATATCAGCGCCAGATATTTAAGCAAATGCTTTCGCGAAAGGTGCTTAAAAGCGCGAAGATCAAGCGCGTTTTCAAGGTGCGCGGCGTGCGGCAGTCGAGCATTGTATTCATCAGCTATCCGACAGAGCCATACACTACGAGACCTGTTTAGTCTTTCCTCCCAAGAGGGTGACCTGAACGGGACAGAGGGCAGTATCGGCACTGACCTCAATAACGCCATGGATCTAACGGAATTCGCTTTGAAGGCAGCGGACGCGTACGTGCAGTCCTTTTTGCGTATGGTTCACTGTATAATCTAGGAAATCCGTAGATGCCATGCTCATCCAAGAACTGTTGACGAATCGAGATGTGCACAGCATATTGCAGCATGACAGGATCATGGAGCTGTCGTCGGAGGAAAGCCAGTGGCTGGAAGAGACGGGTAACCATTTCACGCGTCTGTCACCGCGGTAACATGTGTCAGCGGCACGGATCACCGATAATGCAATCAAGGCTTTGAAGGAATCCGCAAGTGGTAATTGCATGCTGCATGTCTCCCATTTCTGATCGTGTCGCAGATAGAGCACATCGAGAATTATCTATACAGGGTGGGGGGTTTTACTTGTGTATGGGCATGAAACGACTAATCAACGACAGACCCTAGCTCGCGGAAAACACTGCTAGACGAAGTTGCCAGTTTTATGCGCAAGCGTGGCAACATTGCCACCAGCACAGAAATTGTAACCCACTTCCAGCGGAGCATCCATCACACCGACGTGAAAATGTTCCGACTACTGTTACGGGAGGTGGCTGAATTTGTACAGTACGACGGGGGCGACGGTAGTGCCAAGGGAAATGGCCACTGGCGGCTTCGAATCGCGACTAAAGAATGACCATCGTCAATGACAGTAATTATCGCTTACTCCCATTGATTCTGCATTGTCTGATTGTAGTGCGTCACATTAGGAGTCTGTACATAGATTCAATGCACGGATTGTTCTGTGCGGCAGTGACAAGCCCAGCCGACTACAGCAGCGCACGCGCAAATAGGAGATGTATCATAGCAGCAGAGAAGAAAACAGGCAGTCAAGTCACAGATAAAAGGGAGGATCTGTTTATAGGACATCCGTTTCTTAACGCCATACAGTTGTTCTTTTCTTGCAAACCCGTTTTCCCGTTCTACACGGGTGTCCTTTTCCCGCTTGTTCATGTGTGGTGCATGATGCATCCGCTCCTGCAACAGCAACCTTAAACACACTATCTCACTTCCCCTTTCTCCCCACGTTGCTACGCTCCTTTGTGCACATGTGTTTTGTCTGGCTGTCGCTGCTCTGTGTGCTGTCTGAGTGGCAGTGGCGAATACGCCTTATGACAAACGGGAATGGGAGATGAGCGAGAAAAGGAATAAATCTGCAGTGTTAAAACGGATGCCAAGGTCGCTTCCAGACCTTGTATCCGCACCAGCAACAATTGAAATGGTTTGGTTGTCTTTAAAACAAATCTTTTTGCGCTGCAATGTATGTTTCCTCGCCACTAAGCATGCTGACATGCGAGCCCTTTGTTCTCTCTTCTCTTTCAGTTTCAGCATCCTGATCCCGAATAATACTCTCAAGTATTTCTGTAACAAAGTGTCACACACACACACACACACACACACGTACACACACACGTACACACTTACCATCGAAAGACGCTTGCGTGACATTTGGCACTGTTCTCTTGAGACGCTCCCATTCAAGCGCTAATGTGGAGCTATCCCTACACGGCGTGAGAAGCTTCTACACAAAGCAAGTGCCTTACCACTTGCACCATGGTTCCTGCGATATCTTTGACCAATTAATTTCCTTTTCGTATATGGCGGTTGACGCGTATATGCTATGGCGCAACGATGAGCACTCTTCGTTTTGCGCATGGATCCGCTGACGCACACACCTATTTATCATGCAGCGCCTGTGACTCAGACCAAAAGCAGGCTGAAACCCGTCAGATTTCACGTGCAGACGTAAACTGTTCATCCTATTCTGGGTGAGATGCAGTTGCGGCACTCAGCTCACTCACCATTTTAGCCTGCAGTTTTCGCTAGAGCGGGTCACCATTTTCTCGGAAATGGCCTGCCAATCGATAGACGACTCTAGCGGCTTTCCCTCATCCACCGTCACTTCCTTCACCAGATGAATCAACCGGTTTTTCTCGGAAGACGACCATGCGCCTAACGAACAGGTCGAGTGTAAGTACGCGCACGTCCACCTGTACCATGGAGGTATTTCGATCGCTTTGTAACACTGAGGTACTTCGCATGGCAGCTAGGTCCTAGTCTCCCCATTTCTCGTCCAATCTGCTCCCAGCGGTTTCCCAACAAGTGATGCAGACTACGCTGGTGTCAGCACACGCATACTCCGTGGCCTACTTAACAAGGAGAGCCACCTGTTCGCTGGTCCATTTCTTTTGCTGATTCCACGGAGCAAGCAGTCGGCGAACATACGCTTGAAGATTCGCACCCACTCGATCAGGACACACCTCGGCAATTTGCCGCCAGAACAGCTTATGTGCTTTCTTGTCAACACTGTCGCTTCTGTAGTTCAGCACCAGATTTGTGAGCTCCTCGACGGTCATGCTTTTGCTCTACACCATATTAGCCATGACCCCGCAGCAGTACCTTGCCAAGCGGTAGTTTTCCAGCGCTACGTCAATATCAGCCTTCTCATTCTCAGACAGCCGTCCTTCTCGCACTTCGATTCCTGCGGTTCAAGCGTAAGCAGAGAATCGAGGCGAGCACTGCAGCATACCCATGGCCAGCACTTCGTCACGGAAATATGTTTTGCGGGAATTACGGAGCAGCGCATCAACATCATGCCGATGCTTGACTTCCAGTGTCTTTTCACGTACGCGCTTTCTTTTCCTCACTTCCTCTGGTAGGGGCAAAGGCGGCAATGTTTTTTCGCTGAGCGAGGATACGTGTGCCACGCCAGCATCGCCCTGCCGTTCAGCTTCCAGCCCCTTCTCACGAATGCGCTTTCTTTTCTTTTCCTTCTTCGACAACGGCAGTGCTTTCGCGTCACACGAGAGCGCGCGCGTCACACCAGCAGACATGCGTGGGCGTGGCACGGTGGCAAGCGGTGTGACTGCTATGATACACGAAAGCCACCCGGTAGCGCATGCGCTCCGCATTTGTGCTGTCACACAATCAGCAATCCACACGCGCGGATGGAGCTTCCAACGTCTTACCGCCCTCCTCCGCCACCGCCTAGCTACTTTGCACCACCCGCTCCTGCATGTCGGGCACGAGGAAGAGGACGAGGGGGCGGGGGTGGTAGAGGTCGTCGCATGCCTGGCACGTCCAATCCCAGCGACGACAGCAAGCAGGAAAGACCGTAGGTGGTTGCATACCGTCTCCCCGCCAATGCTCGCCAGATTTGCACCGTCAAACATAAAGGTTCCATCGCTCGACACGCCAGAAGAGTTGGCGCAATGGATAGCTGAGCGAAAGCGCAAGTATCCAACGGAGCAGAACGTCGAGCTAAAAAAGGTACACGCCTATCAGACAATCGCTTGCTTCATCCGATAGAAACAACACACGCCAGCGAAAATGCCACAAAAGCTGCCGGAGGTATGTGTCCCGCGTTTGTAACGAGGAAATGAACGGTGCTGTAGCAGTGTGTGGCAGCTGTTCCAAACGCTATGTCTGAATCGTCGAAAAGCTTGTTTGAAAAGGTAGAGTACTCCGTCTGCTCTGCGCGTGTGTCTTCGCAGCTCTTTGTTGATGTCGTTGCTATAGTTGACGGCGAGGGAACGCAAGATCGAGCATAGTGCCATCCTTCAGTGCATACGGCATTTGGTGATCACACGATAATGCTCGTCCTCCGTTGTTTCAAGTGGCGCGTGAAACAAGGCAAGCATATCGCTATAGACGGATGTAATGGTAGCATGTGTATATATTGGCGATCACTTGACATCCACGATTGCGCTATGCTGTTCTCTGCAACTACCCGCTGCGCCGATCGTTTGCTCCACCCTGTGGCCATATGCCATACCCACCACTTACACAATGACTTGACACCATCCGCAGCGACAGCCGAGAAGTACAGAATCCTCGCTGCGCTTTGTAAGAGCACGGCTGTCTCGACAGCACTACAGTGATCGCTGCAAAAACTACTCTTTATCACAAAAAATTCTATACTATATCCACGACCCATTTCTTTGCGTATACAACGTGTTGCATGCATCATGCGAACTTAACAACAGCAACAGCACCAGCAACAGCAACAGCAACAGCAACAACAACAAAATTAACAGCGCCTGTTGGTATATACATTTGCGTCAATCGTCATTGTCTCTGCTCGGTGTAGGCTTGCAGCAGTTTCCGCTGCGGTAATGTCAACCTACTTAGGTAGAGGTTGATGTCTGCAACGCGCAGACGACTCAGTGCCACCAGCACTTCTAGTGCCGACTTTCGAATCTCCGGGATCTTGTCGTTCAGTCCCTAAAAATGCAATGAGACACTGTGCGGAAGATGTAGCACGTACGTTCGTTGAGAGTTGCGCGATGATGCCAAGCGTTTGGTCCGGAAGATCGATCTGCGAGAATCGCTCGCGTAGCAGTACCGCGAGCAGGGAGAAGGCCACTGACAAAGGGCTTGAGTGAAGGCCAAACAGAGGACCATGGTGTGGCGTTTGATCGTGATCACGCAGATCAGTCGCCTCACGGCCCTCGGATTCAGCGGCCACATATTGTAGCAGTGCGTTCAAGCATACCGACAGGTCGAGCGAGGACATGATTTTGGAAAGCGTAGCCTCAGCCGCACAGCTGATCTAGTGTATGGCATGCGTGAAACGGGTCCAACCACAGCCTTCGCTTACCTCTTGCACTCTATCGCTCCGACACTGCATCAAATGATACAGCAGCTGTTGTACTTGTGGCACGACAAACGCCGTTTGATAGCCGATCAATTGCTGCAACACCAACAACGCATACTCTTTGAGTTCCATATCCTACAGCACATGACTCCCATCTCCAAAACAGAGACACACGCGCTTACCTGTGTCGTGGAAATATGACGCAGCAACAAGCCGATGAGCTCCGTGCATCGTTCGCCGTTACAGCCCCATACTATTTGCGCAGTGATCGCTGCTCGTTGAAGGTCCGAGTCACGCGAGATCCGGATGAGTCGCCGAAACACCATTGCATCTACGTCGCCAACGCGTAGCCGATCCAGCAGAAGTAGCAATGGTTTTGCCTTTTCGTTTGACTCCGAGGCAGCATCTGCCATGGCTGCTGGACTGCCAGGGGTCTCTAGAGTATTCCTTCGCGAACTTGCTATGAGAAACACTCAGTGCAAGCGAGACATGACGACCCATACCCTGCATCGATCGGTTGGGAGACAAGGTAGAGGCGGGACTGAGCACGGACATACCAACAGGTTCTGTTTCCATGGTGATGTCCGGTGTTAAATGAAGCTCGTTTAGGTTCTGTGACAGAAATGCGGACGCGTCCATTGCCTGTGGATCGGTCATGACAGTGGCTTGGTCCGGCATCTTATAGTGGTCCAGCACCATCATTTCATCGATTGTCTCGCATTGGCGTAACGTGGATTTGCGTGCGGATCGTGGATTCGCTGTTGGCAGAACGCTTTGGTCGTGGTATTCGTTTGACATCGGAAGGTAGCCAGTCATGGTCACATTGAAAATGTCAGACATCGGTTCCTAATGCAGCAGCGGATCAGAGGAACTCTCTAGCAGGCGCAGATACCTCGAACTGCTCGTCCTGGAACGCATCCGCTCCGTTCCCACTGCCAAATAGCGACAGCTCTGTTGTCTCGTTTGCGGCGTCGTAGTAATTGGGTAAGGTGTATGTAGGCGGGTGGCTGTCATCGGGCTTTAGCGACTGCTGTTGCTGTTGCTGCTGCTGTTGATGCTGTTGCTGTTGCTGTTGCTGCTGCTGCTGCTGCTGCTGCTGCTGTTGATGCTGCTGTTGATGCTGCTGTTGATGCTGCTGCTGATGCTGTTGCATGCTAGTGTTGGCACGCTCGTGCGAGCTTGGTGGATTATCGTACGTGGAGGAAATAGCCATATCAGCCATCTCCATTGCTCTGGAAACGCACTGGAAAACATTGTCGTCAAAAGCGTTCAGCGACTGTTGAAACAGATCACAGTTTAACTGTCGCAGATTCCATATGAGATCGGTGAGCTGGTTGCTGATTGCTGTGTTTTGCGGCGTGTTGGCAAGTTGTTGGAACAGCCTTGTGAGATAGCGTTTTAGATTCGTAGGGTCTAAGAAGAACTTTTTTGCCGGCGTGTTAAATTCGTTTGCTTCAACGGCCAGTGCATGCTCGGAGATCTCCTTCATCCACTGCACCGCGCCAGCAATCACCTTTTTACGACCTATGAGAAAGTGTCAGATGGATGGATCGCGCGTCGACACGACAATACCGCTGTTGAAGATGAGACACCGGCACAGCGCGCTGGCCACATAGTCGTCAGGAAGATTGCTTTTCAGTTGCTTCAACGCAAGCGACTGGTAGTTCGCACCTGTGCCATCTTGCTGCTCGCCCACACTGTCAAATGCAAACACACGGGTGAGAATCTGCTCCAGTGGAACAATTTGCACAACCAGCAACACAGATGCCAGCGTGGTGACCTGGTTAACCACTTCGTGGCTGGCATCGGTAAACAGGTTCAGGATTACAGGCTGCAGCGTGTCGGATGCCGGCAATAGCCTAGCTTCCACCATACCAGCATAGGAAACGCCATTGCGACCAATGGTGTTTACAAGATCCTCGAAACTTTCTAGCCGAACACGCCAATCTGGGTGTTTCAGCTGCTCGACGACGGTCGGTCGATGATACTCGACCATTGACGATGGCCGTCGCTGTGCAGCCGGAGTCAAGCCGGCGACATACGATCGTCTATTCAGAGTTGCCGTCATACCTCTTTCGCCGGACATGTCGTTCGGCGAGCGTGGGCGTAGGGCGGTGCTGCTGCTGCTGCTGCTACTCGGGTCTGATCGCGCTGAGTTCGACAATGTTGCTCGATTGGTGGGTGGAGAGGCGGATGACACCGTTCGTCCCGCTATCTGTGTTCGTTTGCCGAATGAGAGCTTAGAGGCGTTGGTGGAAGCGGAAGCGGAAGCTGTAGCATGCACACCATGCATAGCAGATGTAGACGATTTGCTTGTGTGTGGAGACAAGGAGCGACCAGAAGAGATGGATGAAGCGGATCGATGCGACGTAGCACGTGGACGAGTGGGGGAGCGCGGTCGTCGAATGGTTGGAAGTATCGTTGCTTTTACTTCGGTAGCGAGCTTGGATTTGTCGATCGAGGGACCGCGTTTCTGCACGTCGTGTGTGCGCGGACTCACGCTGCGTGCATCCGTGTCGGCACGCGACTGCGGGCGAGACAAGGAGGTGTGTCTGCTACTAGGTGCGGAGCCATTGGATGACATTGCCGATTGTGAAGGAGGCCTCTTGGACAGTGGTCTGGGCAACGCAGTGTCGTTGCTGCTCGCTCCTTCCGCGTACAACGGCCCCAGCTGCTTGATCAGCTGTTTACGGATCGAAGCGTCGGCGTTATTCAGGATTCTGAGTGAGCGAGAGAGGGAGAGGGAGAGGGACAGAGGACACATCATAGAAAGGCACAGGTTAGCACTCACAGCCTCGCCAATGCACGCCTACACTTTTGCACGTCGTTGCCATATCTCCCAGAATTGAACGAAGGTGGCACGACTGATGTCACGCACGACAGCGCTCGCGTCTCCCAGCCCTTTGACGAGACATTTTTCCAGGATCTCCGCACCGCCTGAACGCTCCATAACATCTGGACGGCATTTACCATGCGCCTCGAGAACCACCTTCATGTAGCCGGCAGCCAATGCCCGCAGTTGCACGTTTTTATCGCCAATAGCATGATACAGTGTCTGCATTGTTTTGATGTGGTAGGAAGTGTTGTTTAGTAGGGCGAGTGTGGCACTCGCAGCGGCTTGCGAGATCAGCTTCTTCGCAGAGTTAGCGGACTTCAGCAGACTGACAAGAAGCGAGTCGAGAAACGGGTCTATCCGCGTGGCTAGCAGCTTGACCAACGCTTCCACCAGTGACAGCGTGGTTAAGGAGTGCGTTGTGCGAAGACTATGCATCTACCACACGCCGTCCCGCCCCACGGTAAGCACGCATACAGCCACGGATACAAGTGGTGATGCCACTACCGATTTCACCGTGTGGTCCACGACCATTTTCAGGTTGGCAAGCAGCACGTCGACGCACTCGGCGGGGATGTCGCGTTTCAGGTAGTCGCGTAGATCCGTGAAGGCCTTGTCACGTGCATTCCAGTTCTCTTCCGTTTCCTTCTTCTGGAACAGCGTGTCGATGCGTTTGAGTTCCGTGTCAAGGTCACGTGGCGATGCGATACGCATGGCGAACAAGCGAGCGAGCGTGTGGCGGGCGTGTGTGAGCGAGTGGCGCGGCGGAGCGTAGACGCCTGCGCGCGTCACAACCGCGGCCTTTGCATTTTGTCGTCGCGTGCGTGACATCGCAGGCATGGCGTGGATTAAAACAACCGATAGCGAAGGCAATGTTTATTATTACAACAATGTCACAAACAAAACGTCGTGGGAAGTGCCCGAAGAGCTGAAGAGCATCGAAGAGGTGGTTCACCCATGTGTCCATTGTCGTGTAACACCTTCGCTCGCAGCGTGCACACCAGGATCCGGCGAAGGCGTGGAAGGAGTTCTCAACACCCGAGGGAAAGAAGTACTACTTCAACTCCACGTCCAAAGAGACACGATGGGAGCGTCCAGACGACTATACGGGTGCGTGGCACTGTCGCTGTCTTGGCTACGCATGTCTGCGCCATACACTGCTCATCACCGTGTGCAGAGCCGAAGCCGGAAGAGCCGAAAGCGGTGGTGGTGCGTGCTGAGGAAAAGGTGTCCAGCCTCTTCGAGAAGATGGACTTTAAGAACGCCACCGAAGCAGAGCTGGAGTTCTATCAGATGCTTGACGAGCTGGTCATACACGCGTCCATAGTGTGTCTGATCACGCAGCTGACAATTGCTACAGCATGTGGACGAAACATGGACCTGGGAAACAATGCTGCGCGCAGCCATCGCTCATGAAAGCTACCGCGCTTTGAAAACCGCCACAGATCGGAAGAAGTGCTTTGAAAGCTTTATCAGGGAGAAGCTGCGTGTGGACGAGGTGGGTGGCGATGGCGTGTTCGCAACAGCGCCGCTTGACAACGATACAGGAGGAAAAGACGTCACATGCTGAGAATCGACGGAAGCGCTTCCTCACCACGCTCGCTGACATCGGCACCATCGATTCGTTTTCCGTGTGGAGGCAAGTGCGACGCTGCATCCCGAGTGCGTGCTGCTGATGCCTGCGTCGTGTGTTCAGAAAGTATGCCGACTATTTGGACAGGCATCCCGACCTAAAGGATTTCCCCTACATCGAGAAGCGAGAGATGTTCGAGCAGCACGTGGGAAAGATCCGCCAAAAGGAAGAGGTGCCCAGCAGCGCACAGTCTGTCTGTTTGTCCTTACCCGAATGCAGGAAGAATTTTTCGAGCGGCGGCGCGAGTGCTCTGTCAAATTTCGCAACCTGCTACACTCACTGCCGATCAACGCGCGCACAACGTGGAAAGAGGCGCAGGAGATGTTCTTGTCCACGCCCTTGTTCCAGGCAGACCAGCAGATGCAGCAAGCGGACATGCTCGACTTGCTCGAAGTGTTCGAGGAACGAATGAAGCCAATTGAGCGCGCCTACGACGAGGAGCAGCAGCGGCAACGAGATGTGTTGCGTCGTCAAGACCGAGTGAACCGCGATGGTTTTCGCGTAAGTAGCTCTGTTCTTGCTCTGCTTCAGCACCGTCAGTCTTTTCTCTAACGTGACAGAAATTTCTCACGGAGATGCATAAGTGCGGTGTCATCAAAGCCACGTCTCGCTGGCAAGAGTTCTACCACGTGGCGAAAGACAACGTTTTCTATTTGCAAATGCTGGGTCAGCCGGGGTCGACTCCGCAAGAAATGTTTTGGGATGTGGTGGAGGACATCTACGACTCGGTGTACGAGCGACGGAAGGCGATTGAGGCGTGTCTCAAGGTAGCGATAGTCGCTGTGGAATGCTCACCCTCTGCGCAGAGCATGGAGTATCGGCCAAGCGTGGATTTCTCGTATGACGACTTCCAGCGCATCCTTACCCCCGAACTGTTGGAAGGAATGCCGGAGGAGAATCTACACCTGATTCACGAGGAGGTAGGGAAGGGTGCGGGATTGTGGTGCCTGAGGATGCCCGGTGTTACTGTTGTTTGCGTGCTCACCTGGTGGGAGAGCAGTTGGTGGAGAAGGCACGGCTAAAGCTTAAGGAGGAGCGATCGAAGAAGGAAAGAGCAGAGCGAAAGAAGTTCGATCAGTTCTGGCATTTGCTAAAACGATTTGACCCTCCGCTTGCGAACGACACCAAATGGGAAGAGGTAGGAAGACCGAGCGCACACCACTAGGTCAGCGATGTTCACGCGTGTAGATCCTGCCTGAGCTTAAGGAGCGAAGTGCGTTCAAGACATTTGGCAATCCGGAGGAAGCGAAGCAAGTATTCCTAGACTTTATTGCAGCAGTATGCGTCACAGCAGACGTGGCTATGCACTGACACCTCTGTGCGTTAGAAGAAGTAATGGCACGCGACGGCATTGGGCGGTACATCAAACGGGTTATCTATCATCATGCTGCAACTGCAAGTCTGAAAGATAGGGATAGGGATTGCTTGCAGTGTTATATTTATCCTAGCGCTAACCAAATACAACACGACGTAAAATAGGCGTATCTAAGACCGACTATTTACACTGTATTGCCAAGCCAAAGCAATGAGCTGCCATGCTCATCATTCGATAGCCGCTTCGTACGGGACTCGTTAGCAAGAGGGTATGCAACGCGGCATTCAACGAAACAGATGTCATGCAGTCCTTTGCGCACAATTGCATTTAGTTGCACATGCTTTATCGCAGACCGAGGATGCATTGCACTCCACAGCAGTATGCAATGCAATCCCAAGATCAACACAACAGGTGTAAAGCAAGAACATGCGCTGTGCAGCAGATCCTGCACACCGACCAACAGTTCAAGCTTTGTTGTCGGCCTAAACGGCATACTTGCATGCTGCATCGTATTCAAACTCAGCTCTGCACACGCAACTGCGCTTCTATATTTTTGCTCACGAAAGAGAAAGGGTGTGCTAAAACAACACTAGCAGCGGTCGTCTGTTTGCTCGCCTATTGACTGCGAGCATCTCGGTTTTGCAGGCGCCAAAGCCTACGGCAAGGTTGGCATCGTTAACGGGGGCAAAAATTCTAGAGAATTTTCTGGATCAGTCGTTGCTGATCGCCACCACTCTCTCCAGCCGGGTCAACACGCGTTCTACCTGTCTCGCCACACATGTCTGTCGTTGGTGAGTTGCGCGTGCGCTGCCGTGTGCTTGCTCACAGTGTAGGAATCGATTTTGGCAACCTCCAGTCGGTGGTCGCCGTTGCACGGAACCGCGGTATTGACGTGATCTGTAACGAAGTGTCCAACCGTGCCACACCGTACGTCTTCCCCACACACTCGCCCCCACGCCTTCGTACTATGCGCCAATACTCATTCTCTATACCCACTGTAGTTCGCTCATCTCCTTCGGCAACAAGCAGCGATATATCGGCGAATCGGCGAAAACCCAGGAGGTTGCCAACTTCAAAAACACTGTTGGCTCGTTGACCCGTATTATCGGTCGGAAGTTCAGCGACCGCGAGGTGCATGATGTAGAGGCAGCACACATTAACGCTACCCTGTGTGATATCGATGGTGAAGTGGGCGTGAAGGTAAGAGTGTGTGTGCGCGCGCGCTTGCAAAAGCGGTGTCGCCAGCTTGCAAGGTGCGTCTATTAACATGCGTGCCATATAGGTGAACTATCTTGATACAGAACATCAGTTCTCCAGTGTGCAGCTGACCGCCATGTATCTCGGAAAACTGCGGGATACTGCCGCCATCGAGCTGAAGGCGCCTGTCACCGATGTCGTCATCTCTGTACCATGCTGGTTTACGGATGCCCAGCGCCGTGCGCTGCTGAACGCTGCTGAGATCGCTGGTCTCAACTGTCTTCGTGTGATGAACGATATTACTGCATCGGCGCTCTTTTACGGCATCACCAAGACCGATTTGCCAGAAGACAAGCCGCGACACGTGGCAATTGTCGATGTGGGGCATGCTCATTACAGTGTTGCCATCGTGGCCTACATGAAGGGCGAGCTGAAGGTGCGTGTTGTGGTGTGCCTGAGGGAGAGGGAGAGAGAGGGAGAGGGAGAGGGAGAGGATAGGCGTGTGTTGCGGTCCATGCTCACCGTTTCGTTCTAGATGAAAGGCATTGCCTCCGATCGTCATTTCGGCGGTCGAAACTTTGATGAGCTGCTGGTGAGCCACTTCGCTGAGCAAGTAAAGGAGAAGTACAAGCTGGACATCCGCACCAACTCCAAGGCACTCCTTCGAATGCACGTGGGTTGCGAGAAGCTGAAGAAAATATTGTCCGCCAATCCACAGGCGCCTCTCCATATCGAGAGTCTGATGGAGGATCGCGACATCGACTCGGTGATGAAGCGTGCTGAGTACGAAGAAATGATCAAGCCGCTCATTGCGCGCATGGATGCGCCGCTGCAGCAGGCGCTTGCTCAGGCAGGCCTGACAGTCGCGGACATCGACTCGGTCGAGCTGACTGGTGGTGCCACACGCACACCTGCCATCAAAGAGCGTCTGATCGAGTTCTTCGGCAAGGAACTGAGCACCACCCTGAATCAGGACGAAGCGGTAGCCCGTGGCTGTGCGCTCCAGTGCGCCATTCTGTCGCCAGCATTCAAAGTGCGAGACTTCTCTGTCCAGGATCTCAACATGTACCCCGTGAAGTTCTCGTGGCAGCCGATTAGCAACGAGACCGATGTGGAAAGCGAGGTGGTTGTGTTTACAGCCGGAAACGCGGTCCCCTCTACCAAGGCAATGACCTTCTATCGCAGAGAGCCGTTTGAGCTGGAGGCGACCTACGAGGCAGCTCAGCAGCTGCCCGTTGGCATGGACACTGTGATTGGCCGATATGTGGTGCAGAAGGTGAAGCCGTTAAACGGCGACGACCTGGCGACGGTAAAAGTCAAGGCACGCATTAGCGGACACGGCACCATTGGCGTAGAAGGTGCCTACATAGTTGAGGAGATCATCAAGGAGGAAGAGGTACGCTGGTCCGAAAGAGACTGTGCTTCGCGTGTGCTTACACAGCGCGTAGGTTGCAGAGACAGAAGCAGCAGGCGCCTCTTCCGACAAGAAGGACGAAGAGCCAGCGCAGAAAAAAGTCAAGAAGATCATCAAGAAGCACGATCTTCCCGTGTCTGCAACTACAGCCAGTCTGGACGTGAAAACACGACAGAACCTTGCAGAGCTAGAGGTATGGTTTGCGATGGCTGCGTGTGCAATCAGCTCATCTGTGTCCCTGCCGTGTCGTGCTGCAGAGCGAAATGCACTCGAACGACAAGCTGGTATTGGACACATTGGACCGCAAAAACGCGGTAGAGGAGTATGTGTACGAGATGCGTGGCAAAGTGGAGATGCAGTTTTCCGAGTACATCACCGAAGAGCTGAAGGCCAAGTTCGTGGGGCTTCTGGGAGAGACGGAGGAGTGGCTCTATGGCGAAGGCGAGGAAGCCACGAAGAGCGCATACGTTGAACGCATGGACAAGCTTAAGGTAACGTTGTCTTTTCGTCGGCACCGTGTTGGCGATGGGGTTTGCGCGAGGAATGGCATGGTGGTAACAAGTTGTGTTATAGGAAATCGGCGGTCCTATGGTTGAGCGTTATCGCGAGGACCAAGATCGGCCGCGTGCAGAGATGGACCTGCGCGAGACCATCAACCAGTTCCGCACCAAAGCCACCAGCGATGACGACCGCTACGACCACATTCCGTCAGAAGAGAAAGAAAAGATTGTGGAGAAGTGTAAAAAGGCATTCAACTGGCTGGATGACCAGATGCAGAAGCAAGCAGCTGTGGCCAAGACGAGCGCACCAGTAGTCACCGCGAAAGACATTCAGCGGGAACGTGAGCAGCTGGTGATGATGGCGACTACCATCCTGGCCAAGCCAAAGCCGGCTCCCGCAAAAACCGCCGACACCGAGGCCAAGGGCGATGCAACGCCTGCAGCTGACGCTGGCGCGAAAAAGCAAGACGAGATGGATGTGGATTAAGCGTGTGAGCACGCGGCTGGGCGGAAAATACACACCTAGTGTGGTCCACGATACGAATGTTTCTATTTGAAAAGTAAACGTATTAGCATATTCTAGCCTGTGCCGGTTCGTCCTTGTGTGTGGGGCAAAGCGGGGGAGAGCGTGGGGGCGGGCGGGTGCCGTCACAATCGTTGTGAGCGCGTGCCATACTCTCCAGCACCAGGTGCATACAGATTCATGGCGTCAGAACTGTTCGACAACTACGAGCAAGAGCTGGGCGCGCTATCGTTCTCGCTAGCCAAGCGTATTACAACGCTAAAGTCATTGCCAGGCAGCGGCGGAGGTGCGTAGGGGTGGGGTGGGTGAGGATGGGGTGCAGGGATGCGAGGATGTGGAGATGCGGAGAGCGGGGACAACAGTGTCCTGTGGGCAACGTGTGCACTGATGCGAACCGCCGTGCTGGTAGAGCAATGGATGTCGGCGATGCGTGGAGCAGAGCGCGAGCTAGAGGAGGCAGACGAGATTGTGCGTGTGTCGTGTGTGCCGAAAGCGTGACGGTAACAGAGCGGGGACGGGAGCGTAGATTGCGCAGATGGAGCTGGAACTGTTTAACGTGTCACCCGCTGCCAAGTCCAAGTTCTCCACACGTCTCCAAGGTACGTGGTGGCCTGGCACGCGGTGTTCCTGATCGTGGTGGGAGGATAGGGCATAAGCTTGAGCTGGACAAATTCAAGCGTGAGCTGGTAGGAGGGGAGGGCAGTGAGGAGGGGGAAGGGGGAAGGATTAAACAGGTGTACATATGCGCTTCTAGACAAAGGCGACTTCGAGTGTGGGCCAGCGTAGAGACCGGTCCGAACTGTTGGCCAGAACGGACGGGGATGCGAACGTGAATGCTGTAGCGGGTGGACAACGCGATCAGCTGTTAGCGGGCACACATCGGCTGTATGAGTCCTCGCGACGGCTGGAGGACAGCCACCGGATTGCCATTGAAACAGGTGGGAAGCGGAGGCGGGGAGAGGCGGGGAAGTGTGTGCACTGCTGAACTACGGGGCAGAGAGCTTGGGTGTGAATATCCTTGGGGATCTGCGAGCACAACGCGAGCAGATTGAGCATACGCGAGACACGCTACATGAAGCAGACTCACACGTGGACCGTGCACAGCGCACGCTCAAGAGCATGACCAGACGGTAGGTGGAGGGATTGCCACGGTGCGGAGGGAACACTGCTGACAGGCTGCCCACTAGCATGCTCACAAACCGGATCATTTCGCTTGCCATCATCCTTGTCTTGGTGGCGCTCATCCTGCTGATTCTTTACGTGAAAATGATTCGTTAATGTATAGTCGACCTTTTCAAGTGGCTGTGTGTATTGCCAGAGCCTCTTTCACCGCATAGCAACAAGAGTGAAGCGTGCATGCTTGTGTGACTACCGGTTGAGTCAGTCTTGCTGTGTTCCTGTGCGTGCTGCGCTATGCGTCTGCACGTGGCGTGTTTCATATGCGGGTGTTGGTGTGAGGGAGAATGTGTGGACAGCGAGCATGCTTGCTTGCTTGCTTGCTGTCTCACAGCATACCGAGGAAGATCTGTGGACCAGCTGATCCTTCCCACCAACCATGCATACACACTTTTGTATGCACCATGATGCTGTTTACCTCCTCCTATATCGAGTTATGGCCACCCATGGCATGGAGGCGGGCTGGGCAACAGAACACTCTGCACTGGCTGTGCTCTGTGGCGGGCATGGATGGCGGTAATGGTGGTGGCGGGTGTGCTGGTTTGGCGACAGTCCCTGGTTTGGCGACGGTTCCGGATGTGGTGGCTCAATGGAGGGTTCTAGAGAGTGCTGGTGGGGGTGTGACGGTAGCGGGTGGAGACACGCAGCCTGCGCCTTTTTTCTCTACCGCCACCACCACCGCCGCCATGACCGCCACCGCCACCACCGCCGCGCCACTGCATCCCGAAGTGTTGTGGGCACAACGTGCAGACATTGTCTACCTGACCATCAACCTGCCTGATGTCACCGACGACACGCTCGATCTGACGCCGACCGACATCCGGTTTGCCGGCAAGGCCAACGGACGCGACTATGCGTTCCAGCTAACGTTCCACGACGCCATTGAGCCTGAGGTGCAAGCAGGGTGGTCGCGGGGGAGACTGACGCGTGGCGGGGTGTACAGGCGTCCAAACACTCGAAAACAGCGCGTGTGATTCTGTGTGTGTTGAAGAAGCAGACGGACGGATTCTGGCCACGTTTGGCGAACACCAAGGGCAGCTGCTCATGGATCAAGACTGATTTCAGCAAATGGGTGGATGAGGACGAGAGCGAAGGCGAGGCAGAGGCCAAGCCAGACTTCCCTGCCATGGATTTCTCACAATTCGGCGGCATGGAGGGCATGGGTGGCATGGGCGGCATGGGCATGGGTGGCATGGACGGCAGCAACTTCAACTTTGGAGCCGACGATGTAGACTCAGATGGCGAGCAGGAGGGGGAGGGGGAGGGGGAGGAGGAAGAAAAGGAAGAGACATCGGTTGTAGAGAAGCAGGAGGTAGGCATGCAGTGATCCCATGGGAAGGATAATAACACGGCATAGGAAACAGCGTAAACAAGTAAACAACCGATCGACCGACCAACCAACCAATCAATCAACCGACTAAACACACACATACACACATATACACACACACGACCGTGGTGGTGGTTGTTGTTGGGAGGCGTGGCAGGTGCACTGGCGCAATGGAATACAAGTCTTGCTGGCGAGTGGCTCGACGGTGGTGCGTAGCGGGCGTGTACAGCGTCATTCTGCCTGCAGTGTGACTGCGTTCTCTACGTCACCAGCACGTCTCCCACATGCAACACATTGCGCCACCGCGCTCGCTGCCGTCGCTCCTGAGCAAGCGCCAGCGCACCGTCGACACCCTCGCCGGAGAGCAGGACAAGCGTACGCCTGGGGTGTGCGGATGCGGCTGACGGCGTAGCGTGCAAGCGGCCACTGGACACCGACAGCGCCTGGATGAAGTTCCAAAGCACCGTGCCTCCACCGCCCCTGCTGCCTCCGCCCCTCCACACCCCCGCCCTGTCCCACGACATGGCTGTGTATACGCTCTCGTCACACGCACAGCCCCCGCCACCATCGGTCGCGGATCCTCCTGTTGTCGACGCCCTGCCACCACCACCACCACCACCACCACCCCCCGCACCCTCACACCTCTCCCTTCCCTCTTCCCTACCCGGCAATGGTGTGCCTCCTTCGCATGAGGATGGTAAGTTGCAGACAATGGCTGCTGCCGTGGCACTCTATTTGCAGCAGTCGCAGCATACGCCTGGTTCAGACGGTGCGCTTCCCTCCTCTTCCACGCCGCTGTCAAGCCACTACATGAATCTGTATACAAGAAAAACAGGTGATCACAGCGAGCGGCCTGTCGATGTGGCTGCCGCCGCCGCCGCCGTACGATACGCTTCCACCAGCTCATACGTGCTGAACGACGATGAAGACGACTTGACGAAGCGGAAAGTGCGGTTGGAACGCAATCGCATGGCTGCCAAGGAGTGTCGCAAGAAAAAGAAGCGGTACATGGAGGACATGGAACTGACCATCAAGCAGCTGCGTGCTGAAAATGAGTTGCTGCGAGGCGAGTATGTGCGGTTGGGTGGACGGCTCGACACCATCCACAATGTCGCCAGGACTATGTTCATGGACTAGGCGTCCCACGCAACCACCCCAGACCACCCCGTCTACCCAACATCTGCATGTAGTGCACATAGGCCCAAGAGGCAGGATCATCATTGTATGCATTCTCCATTCCACATCCCCTCTCCCCGTCTACGCCTACTCCTCCTCGATTGTCGAGGTTGATGCGATGTTGCTGATGGCCGCGCAGCACTCCTCGTACCCCTCCTTGTACTCGTCCCAGCTGGTCTTCTTGTACCCCCCTGGAATGATCATCACCACGCTGGTGGGCCGTTTGGTGGCACTCGCCAGGCCTAACTCCTCTTTGCTCGGTACAAACACATACGGCACCGACTGGTCCTCGCAGTATACAGGAAGATGTGTCAACACATCCATCGGCGACACATTGCCCGCCAACACCACCAGACTATCCAGATCAGTCGCTCTGCTTGCACCCCGCTTGCACCCTGCCTACACTTACCCCTTGTTGCCCTTGCGCATAGCTTTGACCACCTCGCGCACACCTCGCAACACATGCTTCTGCTTAGAAGCTACACACTCCCGTCACAGTCAGCACAGTCGCTCAGCCCCTCCACGCCCTCCACCCACACCCTCCACCCACCCACCCACCCACCTTTCCGCACGGTCTTCAGCAGCTTCTTGGCCAGCTTCTGCTGTGCCAACGGCTTTGCGATCGGCGAGATGTACCCGTGGCCTAGCGTGGGCTTCTCGTCGTCGCTGTCTGCCGCGCCGCTCTTGGATTTCCGGTCTTTGGCCATGGCTGCGGTGCAAAAGAGTGAAAAAAATCGTCCATGTTTGCTCGGGTGGCGTGGCGACTGCGCCCCACTGCCCACCGCTGCGCCGGCGCTGGTCGATGCCTTGGCCGCTCCCTGGCGTCCCAGCGAAAGCACCCGCGGGAAGACAAGTTCAGCGCGATGAGAGTGTGAGTGTGTGAGTGTGTGCGCTTGTCGCGTGCCTGTCCGCCATCCGCTCACACATGCGTGCATGCACGCATGCACGCACTGTAGTCTGGAGACAGAGAACAGGCTGATGCGGGCACGCCTGGAAGAGGCGGAAACAATGTCGAAGATGAAGGTGGGGCTGTCAGCAGCTGTGTGCGAGCGCATAGACTAAGCATGGTGGCGGCACGGTAGAACGAAACGATTCCTGAGCCTGCACTAGACCGCATCTACAGCGAGATTACCGCACCGCTTCCCACACAGCCACCTGTCTCTCTGCGTCTCAAAGGCGACTACCTGAAGAAGCTGCAGCCAAAGTTTCTCGATGGTCGTGCGCTGGCGCTTACCGAAGGGGACGCCTATCCGCCACGCGCACTGGCTGAGTGCAACACCTATCCCGACTTCTATTGCTACCTGGAAGCTGCGGTAGGGCTGTCTCCGTGCCGGCGCATATAGTCATCGGTGCAGGCTATCAGTGGCAATGCCGATGGTGCAGACAGTGCGCTTGCCTTGATGCAGACCAACGGACTGACCCCGTCGCTCCGTGCCTTCAACTACGCGATAGCAGCACACGCAAAAGCAGCTGATGTGGCAGGCGCCATTGCCGTGTTCCAGGACCTAAAAGCTGGTACGCGCGTGTCTCGACCTCTTTCTTCCGCACACGCACACCGAGTCACCTTGCTCATACACACGTGTCTGTGTAGCCGGTTTGGAAGCTGACGAAATCACATATCAATCGCTGCTGCGTGCCTATGCCCAGTGTGGACGCGTGGACGACGCGTTCAACGTCCGTGATCTGATCGTTTCCAAGTTCGGCTACATCACCCAGGTATGCGCTTTACCGGCCATGGCTGTTGGCGTGTGGCTCACGGAGACGTGGTTGTGTACGGACATTAGCCAATCTGCACATCCTTGATCCAGGCGTGCGTGAGTGCTGGTGATCTGGCGCGTGCATGGAACACGTTTGAAGCAATGCGCCTTACTGGCGCAGAGCCTGACACCATCACCTTCTCGCTGATGATTCACGCGTGTGCGAAGGTACGTGTGCGAGCGGCTCTTTGCATGCACCTTATGCTGCTGACACTCGTGCCGCCGCTATAGGATGAGCAGGCCGAGCGTGCTTTAAACTTGTTTGAAGAAATGTGCGCAGCAGGTCTACACCCAACTGACGTGACGTACAACGCGCTGATCCACGCGTGTGCCTCTCGCCCCGAGTACTACGCCACCGCATTCGACCTTCTACGCCAAATGCGCGACCATGGATTTCAAATGGACACATTCACATACAACGCGCTGTTGAAAGCGACCACGCGGGCCAAAGATTTGGCTTCTGCGCGCCAGCTCTACAACGACTACATCACACGGTGCGCAACGCTGCACCCCTACGCCTGCTGACAATGCTGTGACCACGGCTACAGATACGAAGGGATGCCGCACGAAATCCTGCTTACCAACATGTTTTGGGCATACGCTACGAATCGCTACCCTACCAGCAGAAAGCATGAAGCAGCGCAAAAGAAGCACTCAGAAGCGGTGCAACAGACGGACGCTGCAGTGCAGGAGACGGACACCGCAGTGCAACAAACAGACGTTACAACGCGCGAAACGAACATTGTAACACAAGAAAACGGCCTAGAAATGTCGTTAAATGCTGAGCAGCTGACTGGACCAATTCCCAAGTTCGTCCACGAGGTAGGTTCTAAGGCAAAGGGACGTGTTCTGACTCTCTTGCTGCACTAGATCTTGGGTGAAGCCAATTTTCTGTACCAGTCTCATCTGAGGCGGAATGGCACAGTATCCACACGATTGCTGAACAGCCTTCTTTCCGTCTACGCCGCGCATAGGCAACACGCGCATGCACACGACTTCTACCGCACCGAGTATCGAGCAAGAGGGCTGATAGCAAATGGATGGACACTGCAGCTCATGCTGGAATCGTATATACGAGACAAGAATGTGGAGGAAGCGTGGAAGGCATGGGATCAACTGCAGGCAATGTGGCTTATCCATCCACTCCCGGCCGATGGAAAGGTGCTGTCGCACATGCTCAAAATAGGGATCGGGCCGCGCGAGCGTCGTGACGCATACTGCATTATGATCAACGGGCTGGCGGAAGCGCATTTGTTACCGCGTGCGCTATTGCTGCTGCGAGAGTATGCACAGGACGCAAGCCCAGAACAGCGCCATCTGAAGTATTTTAAGCCGTTGTATTTGGAGTGCATACGGCAGGTCGATGATCGCAGCAAACTAGAGCTGCTAGAGCTGTGCCCACCGAAAAGCGAGCAGAAACGATCAGGGGAGAAGGAAAGGACAGGCGTGCTATCCGCTCGACAGCACCGGAGATCGGTCCAACGACTGAAACAGCAATTGGTATAAATGAGCATTCCATCTTTCTATGAGACTTTTGGGGGAGCGGTGCATGTGTAGTGTAGGGTGGCGCTAAGAATGAAGCAAGACGCAGGGCTGTGCTGTATGAATGTGGTTGTAGACGTGGTTGTGACGATTCTTTGGTGTGGACGTGGATGTGTTTGTAGTCGTTCTTTGGTGTGGATGGCGGTGAGACGCGTCTGCGGTGGAAGGCGAGGGCACCAAGCGGTGCCAGTTGTGGTTGCGTCATCCAGCGCGCACCTTCTTTCGCCGATTGCCACGTCCCCGACTGCAACTGCCTCGCACTTCCTCGTCGCTTCCCGTCCGCCTCTTCTTTCCTGCCTTCCATCTCTTTCGTGTCTCCCTCGGTCATCGGCAACTCGTCAAACAAGCATATCAACCATGGATTCCGCTGCACACTCCGCCACTGCTTCCACCTCCGCCACCACCTCTATCTCCACCTCCTCCACCACCACCACGCTCTCTACCGTCATCACTGTACCCAAGCGCAAACCTGCAGCCCGCTGCCAAGTCCTTCTCTGTACCGATCGTGTGGCGAAGATCGTTGGCGACTGCCGGTACTGCCAGTCGCATTTCTGTTCACGACACCGTCTTCCTGAAACCCACCAGTGCATCAACCTCATGACCGTGCAGAAGGATTCGTTTGCCAGAAATGCCGATCGTCTGCTTGGCGAGAAGTGTGTCGCAAGCAAAGTATGATACGTGTTCTCGCGCACTCCTTCTTCCAGTGCGTGTGTGTGTGTTCCTCTCCTCCTTCACTGCCTTCCTCTATGTGTGTGTGTGTGTGTGTGTATGCACTGGTGTGTGCGTGTGTGATATTCATTCAATGCGGCTATTCAGATGTGGTTTATCGCTTTCAACGTGTTGTATCTCGCTGGGTTCATTCTATGGAATGTGATTTACCATTTATACTCCCTCGCCCGTGTCTCCCGCTTGCCAGTTCGTTCTACACGCCGTTGTTCGACGGCGACACCGGCATTGGCTGTCTCGCACAAGGCGTGCGTGGCTGCTGGTGTTGCTGGTGTGCGTGTGTTGGCAGGCGTGGGCACGCCATCTCCGCAGCAGCAGAACGCACACATGGCCTTGTCGAGGCGTGGGGCGTGGAGTGGTCACGTGACCCACACTCGCACACACAGAGGAGAGGAGAGAAGAGAAGTGGGAGAGGAAAACAGCGAGAAGAGAGAATGAAGTGCAAGAAGAGGAAATACAAGCACACCTGCAAGGAAGTGCGAGTGCATGTGGGCCAACTGCTTTGCCACACCGCACAGCCGCACAGTCGCACCCTGTCTACGCCTGCATCCCGGTAACAAAACAACAGCCCATGCCGGCTGCACAAACTCCCGTTGTTTGCCGCGGTTGCCAACACCGCCAGCCACTGCAGCAACACGCGGCTGCTGATAAGACGCGTGTGCGCGGTTTTTTGTCTCGTGCGCGTCACCCAAAAGCCCGTCTGCGTTCTCAAGCGGTAGCCGTGGGCGCTCGCGCTATTCTTCTCTTGTCCTGCAAAGTGCGTCACAATGGTCCAGCGTGACGAGCTGTCGCCAGAGTTGGCCCAGCATCTGTTGTCGATCTGCGCTGCCCTCGGTGGCTGGGAGATGGACAGCCAGGGCGAGAAGACGTATGTGCTGGGTGATGAGTGTCTTGGTAAGATGGCGTGTCTCCAGGCCGTAGACCCTCGCGCACGCCTGCTCACACCCCGCATCTTGCAGACTGTCTGAAAGACCTCAAAAGATTCCTGCGCCAAGACGACCACACAACCACAAAGCCAATACTCCGTCAGCTGGGTGTATGGCGTGTGCTAGAAAAGGACCTCGTACCCATCTTTCTTGCCAACTATCAGGGCAAGCATCAGGATCAGGACTTGATTGCTGCTGCCTGTGGTAGGCACATGCATCAGCCAACACGCGTCTTACTCACCCACCCACCCACCATCGCACAGTCGAATTGTTTGTGCCATTGACGTGGCCAGTAGACGGGGCTAACAACAACGAGCTGATGCCCACCGTCAGCACGCATACGCCCGAGCGGCGTGAACTGCTGTGGCGCTACAAAGCTATATTCCTGCAATACGACGTCCTGCCCGCCTTATTCCAGCTGACAGTGCGGCGATTACAACAACCGTTCAGGTAGCCTCGCCTGTGTGTTTGCGCGCCTGCGCGCTATCTGTTTGCATATTGATCACGTCGTCTCATCAAGGAGTGTAGCGAGCGCACCCATCGTGAACATGCCCTGATCCGTCTCATGCTCACGCTCGTGCGCAACTTCCTGTGTGTCAGAGATCCTGAAATCTCCACTGCAGTAGTGGCAAGCGATCAAGCCTCGCGCTCGAAGATGCAGGTATCTTCCCGCCTTCGCCTTCCCTCCCCTTCCCTCTCCTCACCCCCTCCTCCCTCACCCGTGCTAGGAACAACTGCTGCAGGTGCTTGACCAATGCCACTTTCTCGACCTGTTTCTCACACTCTCCTCGTCCGAATGCAACGAGCCCGGCATGGACCAGTTCCGTGGATTGCTGGTTGAAGTGTTCTATCTGATATTCCGTGATGCCGATCCTCAACAACTGCTTGAACCCCATCAGTACATTCAGGTAGCTGCGAACTGGTGGAACGTGTTATCCAAGACTAGCACATGACAGCGAGAACTGGAAAAGGCGCTTCACACCCATGGGAACACCGCTGGTGGTCCCTCCTCCGCGGCAACCACGTCCTTATCCGCCGCTGCTCCCCCACGTCCCAGCGGGGCCACACGACACTCGCGCTTCGGTGGTGCTGTCAAAGAAGTGTATCCGGTATCCGTTACATCTGCCCCTCACCCACACCCGTTTAATTCCCCTTCTGCCAATGTAGGATGGATCCAGTTTCGTCATACACCGCCAGCTAGGCGCTAAAAATGCATCGCTAAGCCATGTGATCGAGTCGAAGAAACGTCGAGCACCTGCACCATCCGAACACCACCGCGGTCGATTGCATCGTGATATCACCACCGTTCTCTATCGCGCGCGTGTGCTGAGTGCTGCCACTGCTGTTTGCATCCGCCGCGTGGCTGACCAATTTCTCGAGTCCTGTTTCAACGGTCTGTT